>WNWK01030647.1:0-23344 GCA_009830355.1 Cherax destructor
AAATATGTACGAATACTGGGATGGTGGGGTCCGTGGTGGCTGGGTAAGGCGGGTGGTGTCCGCTGAACAACAACAACAAGGCTGCTTGTGGGAATGGTTATTTGTTTTTCCTTCCCACAAACTGTAAGTAAGTTTATTCAGGTATACACAGATATAGTTACGAAGATTATCATATATAGCAGCATATGTGTAGAGAACCTAGGATAACCCAAAAAAGTCAGAGTGACTTAGTATTTCCATTGACTGACTTTTTTTGGGTTATCCTAGGTTCTCTACACATATGCTGCTATGTATGATAATGTATGTAACTGTACTCACCTAATTGTGGTTGCAGGGGTCGAGACTCAGCTCCTGGCCCCGTGTATCTGAATAAACTTACAGTTTGCAGGAAGGAAAAACAAATTCCCTTTTCCTCAAAGCATAAGGATTCTTAGGCAGTAAATAACCATGGGCTTACACTTGAAATCACCTGATGCATTACCGAAAAGGAGCAAGGTGAAGCGATCATTTGCTGTCTTGAAGCCGGGTGCACTTTTCTCTTGCTGACTGATATAAGTTCGTGTTGGCATTTTCTTCCAGAAAACACTTGTCTCGTCAGCATTAAACACTTGATGTGGCTCATAGCTACCCTTAGTAGGACCCCCACTGACTCAATGGTTTAACCCACCGCGGGCGACCGCGCGCTCAAAATTTTTCCCCTCCTGCCGAACCGTGTAATATCATCTTTACGTCGTGTAAGATGATAATGTGTCGCAAATCTTAAATCGTGCAATACCCGTAACGTGCAACATAATCTCGTGCTAAATGACATTCTACTGTATACATCATAAATTTTTTTTTTTTATTATTTTTATTAACACATCGGCTGATTCCCACCAAGGCAGGGTGGCCCGAAAAAGAAAAACTTTCATCATCATTCACTCCATCACTGTCTTGCCAGAGGGGTGCTTTACACTACAGTTATAAAACTGCAACATTAACACCCTCCTTCAGAGTGCCGGCACTGTACTTCCCATCTCCAGAACTCAAGTCCGCCTGCCGGTTTCCTGAATCCCTTCATAAATGTTACTTTGCTCACACTCCAACAGCACGTCAAGTATTAAAAACCATATGCCTCCACTCACTCCTATCAAATACGCTCACACATGCTTTCTGGAAGTCCAAGCCCCTCGCACACAAAACTTCCTTTACCCCCTCCCTCCAACCTTTCCTAGGCCGACCCCTACCCCACCTTCCCTCCACTACAGATTTATACACTCTCGAAGCCACTCTGTCTCGTTCCATTCTCTCTACATGTCCAAACCACCTCAACAACCCCTCCTCAGCTCTCTGGACAATCGTTTTGGTAATCCCGCACCTCCTCCTAATTTCCAAACTCCGAATTCTCTGCATTATATTCACACCACACATTGACCTCAGACACGACATCTCCACTGCCTCCAGCCTTCTCCTCATTGCAACATTCATCACCCATGCTTCACACCCATACATTCCCTTCTTTACTTCCATGGACAAAGTTCTTTGTCTCCACAGACTCCGAAGTGCTCCACTCACCCTTTTCCCCTCATCAATTCTATGATTCACCTCATCCTTCATAGACCCATCTGCTGACATGTCCACTCCCAAATATCTGAATACATTCACCTCCTCCATACTCTCTCCCTCCAATCTGATATCCAATCTTTCGTCACCTATTCTTTTTGTTATCCTCATCACCTTACTCTTTCCTATATTCACTTTCAATTTTCTTTTACACACCCTACCAAATTCATCCACCAACCTCTGCAACTTCTCTTCAGAATCCCTCAAAAGCACAGTGTCATCAGCAAAAAGCAACTGTGACAACTCCCACTTTCTATTTGCTTCTTTATCTTTTAGTCCCACACCTCTTGCCAAGACCCTCGCATTCACTTCTCTTACAACCCCATCTATATATATATTGAACAACCACGGTGACATCACACATCCTTGTCTAAGGCCCACTTTTACTGGGAAATAGTCCCCTTCCCTCCTACACACTCTAACCTGAGCCTCACTATCCTCATAAAAACTCTTCACTGCTCTCAGTAAACTTCCTCCTATTCCATACACCTGCAACATCTGCCACATTGCCCCCCTATCTACCCTATCATACGCCTTTTCCAAATCCATAAATGCCACAAAATTATCTTTACCCTTATCCAAATACTGTTCACCTATATGTTTCACTGTAAACACTTGGTCTACACACCCCCTACCTTTCCTAAAGCCCCCTTGTTCATCTGCTATCCTGCTTTCTGTCTTACTCCTAATTCTTTCAATAATAACTCTACCATACACTTTACCAGGTACACTCAACAGACTTATTCCCCTATAATTTTTGCACTCTCTTTTGTCCCCTTTGCCTTTATACAAAAGGAACAATACACGCTCTCTGCCAATCCCTAGGTACCTTACCCTCTTCCATACATTTATTAAATAATAGCACCAACCACTCCAAAACTATATCCCCACCAGCTTTTAACATTTCTATCTTTATCCCATCAATCCCAGCTGCCTTACCCCCTTTCATTCTACCCACTGCCTCACGAACTTCCCTACACCCACAACTGGCTCTTTCACACTCCTACAAGATGTTATTCCTCCTTGCCCTACACACGAAATCACAGCTTCCCTGTCTTCATCAACATTTAACAACTCCTCAAAATATTCTCTCCATCTTCCCGATACCTCTAACTCTCCATTTAATAACTCTCCTCTCCTATTTTTAACTGTCAAATCCATTTGTTCTCTAGGCTTCCTCAACTTATTAATCTCATTCCAAAACTTTTTCTTATTTTCAACAAAATTTGCTGATAACATCTCACCCACTCTCTCATTTGCTCTCTTTTTACATTGCTTCACCACTCTTTTAACCTCTCTTTTTCTCTCCATATACTCTTCCCTCCTTGCATCACTTCTACTTTGTAAAAACCTCTCATATGCTAACTTTTTCTCCCTTACTACTCTCTTTACATCATCATTCCACCAATCGCTCCTCTTCCCTCCCGCACCCACTCGCCTGTAACCACAAACTTCTGCTGAACACTCTAACACTACATTTTTAAATCTACCCCATACATCATATAAACATGTATATACATTGTGGCTCAATTCTGGGGTCGCAATAGGGAGCCCAAGACTTGTCTTGTTCTCCAGCGACACTCCATAATAAGCAAGATAAACTTGTTTACAAAATCTGTGATGTTTTTTCTTTGGTTTTGCAAAGCGTATTCACCACAAATGTAGGAAAATGCTTTGGGATTATTTAAGCAGACTCTTCGTGAAGAACTCATGTTTATCACATGGTCATTGTTGATACAACCTCTTTTGTTAAATATTAAATTGATTAAAAATAAAATTCTAATCTTTATTAAAACAATCTGTATATACAAATGGTCACTACATATACAGTAGGGCCCCACTTATGGGGCAGATTAAGTTCCAGGCTACCGCTGGAAAGGAGACATCACTGGGAAGCAGAATGCTATTTTTTCAACTTATAAATGCATACAAATGCCAGATAACAAGTTCACACTAACATATATTAAGCTAACAGTACAACTAGGCATTAAAAAACAATAAAAAGTACAATACATACACAGTACATTTATTACTTACCTTAAAATATTTGTAGTCTTAATGTAGGGTGAGAGGTGAGTAGTATTTATTTGTAGGAAGTCAGGTGTAGGTAGCCAGGAAGCCCACCTGGCTCCCATTCCTAACGTAATATACAGTACAGTGGAACCTCTACTTGCAAGTTTAATCCGCTCCATGACCTTGCTTGCAACTGGATTTGCAATTTTCCTCATTTAAATTAATTGAAATAAAATTAATCCGTTCTGGCTCTTAGGAACGACAAAATATACGTACTTCAATATTTCACTAATATCAACTCTACGGCTTATTTATCTATCACAATTCGTCTACTATGACATAATAAACAATATTAATAACATAGAAACATGATAAATACACTTGAATGAATGAAATATTACATATGTGAGTAGTGTTAGTTGAGTGCGGGGCCACAGCAGCCATTGTTGTTATGGATAGGGCCACCGCGGCGGCCTTTCCTCCATACCTTCCCATGCTTTTGTTATAGCAGAAAACGGAGTGTTTTTATTGCAAACTCCATTAGATCACTATGTACATATGTAGTTTCATAAGGAAAACAATAATAATAATAATGTAATAAGAAAAATAATACGTAAAGAAATTATGTAATACAGCATTTACCTTGGAGATGGAGAAAAGATGCTGGGCACATCGGCGTATGCTGTCAGGAGTTCATTTCGTTTCTTCCTTTTTCTTTCATTTTTGGTGTACGTTAAGAAACATCTTTCCATCATACATTGCCCAAGTTTCAATAAGATAGTCCAACAAACAAATGAGATCCAATTCCCTAGATCAAGAGCAAGAGCCCCTCACCAGCGTCAAGGAACCTCCCTTGAGGCCCGCTCGCATTTGGAAATTTCGCTAGTGTATGGAAGCAAAAAAATCAACCAAGCGACTGCTCGTATCTGGAAAAACTCGCATGTGGAAGCGCTCGTTAGTGGTGGTTCCACTGTACTTAAAGTGGCCCAGAGCGATATTATTACCATCGACATACAGTGGACCCCCGGTGTTCGTTCTGCTCCAAACTCGCCCTTTTATGTAAGTGTATTTTTTTAAATGCTTTTGTAAGTGTATTTTTGGGGGTCTAAAATAGTCTACTTTACATTATTCCACTGTACCTTCTTCACTGAGTTTAATCATTTCTAACAACTGTCTTTTAGATCCCATCATAAAGGAAGAGAGAAGTGACGAGAAGTCATGCCGAGAATTGTAAACAAAGTCAAATGCATTAAGGGGAGTGACTGGGTGAAAGGCAGCTTGATATCTGCTGGACCAGAGGAAACGTAATTTTTTTTCCTTCACCTGGCTACATGTCCACCTGGCTGCCTCTGTTTATATGCTATGTAATGTGTTTCTTATACAGTGGAACCCCGGTTTTCCTACTTAAACAGTTACAGAAGGTCGTTCT
Organism: Cherax destructor; assembly: GCA_009830355.1. NCBI lineage: Eukaryota > Metazoa > Arthropoda > Malacostraca > Decapoda > Parastacidae > Cherax > Cherax destructor. Next base: position 5,045 of record WNWK01030647.1, read on the forward strand.
AAATCCGAAAAGTGCGAAAACCGAAGTAATATTTCCCATAAGAAATAATATAAATACAATTAATCCGTTCCAGACACCCAAAAATATTCACAATTTTTTTTTTTTTTTAAAGAATAACTATAGTTTTACATACAGAAAACAATGATAAATAAATATAAACATTACATACCTTTATTGAAGACTCTTGTTGACATATTGAAGAAGGTGAGGAGGGGAGAGGGAGTTGAGGTTATTGTTTGGAAGGGAAATCCCCCTCCATAAGGACTTTAGGTATCAAAGCCCTCTCTGGGATTACTTCCCTTCTTTGTTTTAACTGGCACTAGGACCAGCTTGAGAGTCACTGGACCCCTGCCGCACAAGAAAACTGTCCAGAGAGCTCTGTTTCTGGCATCTCTTTAAGATTTGCCTGAAGTGGGACAAGGTTTTGTCACTGAACATATTGCAGATATGGCTTGTTTCAGCTTGGTCAGGGTGATATTTTTCAACAAAACTCTACATCTCATTCCACTTGCACACACGTTCTTAATCACTGAAGAAGGCACCTTCTTCCCTCTCTCTTCCTCCTCCTCTAAAGCAATTTCCTCAGCTAAGGTCTGTTGCTGTTCCAGATGAAGGTCTAGCAGCTCTTCAGTGGTTAGCTCTTTCCTGTGGTCATCCACCAACTCTTCCACATCCTTATCACTCACCTCCAACCCCATGGACATCCCCAAAAACTCAATAGATTCCACAACAGGCGTAGGGTTGTCAGGGTCAGCCTCAAACCCTTCAAAATCCTTGTCGAGGACACATTCTGGCACAATTTTCTCCAAGCAGTGGTCAAAGTCCTGGAAGTCACTCCCTGCCAAGCCTAACCTATAAGGCTTATGCAATGGAGGATATTGAAGTGATCCCTCCAGAACTCTCTTAGGGTCAATTCAGTTCCGAGGTCACTACAAAGCACCTTTGAAACATTGCTTTCGTGTAGAGTTTTTTGAAGTTAGAAATGACCTGCTGGTCCATGGGCTGGATGAGAGTAGTGGTGTTAGGAGGCAAGAACTTCACTGTTATAAAATTGAAGTCCCTAAACAATTGGTCTTCCAAGTCTGGAGGATGAGCAGGAGCATTGTCCAGTACCAGGAGGCACTTGAGTGGCAATTTATTTTCCAGGAGGTATTTTTTCACACTCAGGCCAAACACTTCATGGACCCAGTCAATGAAAATTTGCCTCGTGACCCATCCCTTATTATTAGCTTTCCACATCACACACAATTTACTCTTGACGACATTGTTTTCCTTGAACACTCAGGGATTTTCAGTGATACACCAGTAAAGGCTTCACTTTGAAATCAACACTAGCGTTAGCACAAAACAAAAGAGTTAGCCTATTCTTCATAGGCTTCTGTCCTGGCAGTGCCTTTTCCTCCTTCGTGATGTAGGTCCTCTTTGGCATTTTCTTCCAAAAGAGGCCTGTTTCGTCACAATTGAACACTTGTTGGGGAAGGAATCCTTCAGCCTCTACGTACTCCTTGAATTCATCAACGAATTCTTCAGCCCCACCTTTGTCTGAACTTGCAGCCTCACCATGCCTTACAACACTGTGTATGCCACTTACCTTCTTGAATCTGTCTAACCAGCCTCTGCTGGCCTTAAATTCACTAACAGCAGCACTCGTTCCAGGCATTTTCTTTACAAGATCTGCATGTAACTGCCTTGCCTTTTTGCAAATGATCAACTCCACAACACTATCTCCCGCTAACTGTTTTTCATTGATCCACACCAACAGCAACAACTCCACATCTTTGATTGTTTGTGATCTCTGTTTCGTTAGCATATTCACCCCTTTCGCAACTTTAGCTTCCTTGATTTCTACTTTCTTTGCCAGGATGGAAAAGATTGTTGATTTCGACTTTCCATACATCCTGGCAAGCTCGGCTAAACGTACGCCACTTTCGTATTTTTCTACAATCTCTCTCTTTAATTCTGTTGCATTTCTCAATTTCTTTACTTTCTTTGGGCCCATGGTGGCTTATTTCAGTCACAATTAATAAACAAGCACAAAAATTGTGAAGTGTTTCGGATGAATACTCACTCAACCAGTGACAAAGCCAGACTGAGGCAGCGTTCCGGCGGGTGGACGTGTCTGACATGTGCGATTTCCGGGACAAGGTCCAAAATTCGAAGCAAAATTTCGCACAAAAAAGTGTCTGAAATCCAAAAAGTCCGATATCCAGTGCGAGTGAAATCCGGGGTTCCACTGTACTTATGTGTACCTGTACCTAAATATACTTACACACTGTACTAGTATTATTAATATGGCATCAAGACTAGAGGGATACTCTTAGTGATTTTAATGTATACCTGCTCACTAGCACAGTGTGTAAGTTTATCTAGGTACAGGTACACATAAGTGTAATTATCAGAGTACACATAAAATACACAATAACTTTAAAATACTGTACTTGAAATTTTGGAAAATTTCCAGACCTAATGGAGAGATGTGCTCATGGAGAATATAAACAAACTGAGTGGCACATGATTACGATATTAGAATGTCTGGTGGGGAGAGCCATATGGCGAGTTTTGGTCATAATTTAAAATGTACAGTGGAATGCTGTAAAACGAAGCCCTACTGTACATAAATACATGTTATGGCTGAGTTCCCTGTTAATTAATAATAATAATACAGTGGAACCTCGAGTTTCGGCCATAATTCGATCCAGGAGGCTGTTCAAGTGCCATTACCGAATGAATTTGTTCCCATAAGGAATAATGTAAATTAGATTAGTCTGTTTCAGACCCCCAAAAATACACTTACAAAAGCACTTACAATAATACACTTACATAATTGTTCGAGTTGGGAGGTGGCCGAAACTCGGGGTACCTCTGTATCTTTATTTACTACAAGTACATGTACATGGTATACATGCCTAGCTGACATCAATGACAGTATAACATGGGGCTTGTTATACTGAGCATTTCGGGCAAATTAGGTCAGTTTTGTCCCAGGATGCGACTCACACTAGTCGACTAACACCCAGGTACCCATTTTAAACTGATGGATGAACAGGGACAGGGACAGCAGGTGTCTTATGGAAACACATCCCTAATGTTTTCCAGCCATACCGGAGGAGATTCAGTCTCCGGACCTCAGAGTGTGAGCTGAGTGCACTAGCGATCGAGGGTAGGTATGTAATATCTCATAAACTAAAGCCAATATGAAAAACCTACTGACACTTTCGAATTCAGCAACCCCAACATAACCTAAACCTAAACCTTCAAATATCTTTGTCAACGAATTTTTTTTTTGTTGTTCACCAGTGAATTGATATAGTGTGTTGAAACATTAACTTATCATAAATTTAAATCAAACATGCTCTCTAAACTGCACTTTAAGAGGAAATTTTAAACAGTCTTAATTTTTTTCCAGATTCTGTGATGATGATGTCAGGATACGCAGACGTTGTGGTGATCAGACATCCAGAACCTGGAGCAGTTGCTGTAGGTGTTACTTCTCTTGCTCTAACATACACTAGTAACTAACATTGTTATTCAGTCACTTGTATGACACACATTGTGTTGCGGCCACTACCTAGACAGGAAGTTCTTAGGGAAATGTCTTTTTTTTATTTGGTCATCATTATATTAATGAGATCGGAGAAAGTGAAGAACTGAGGAAGGATAAAACAGTGGAAAGATATTTTGAGCAGTAATAATAAAGGCATAATAACAGAGTTAATCAAAAGGTTTTAACCATTTCAGGGTCGACAGGCCCTCTCCCAAACTCGTTCTCAGGGTCGAAAATTTTTCGGAAAAAAAATTATTTTTTCTTATGAAATGATAGAGAATCTTTTTCCAATCATAATGACACCAAAATTATGAACATTGATGGAAAACTAACAGAATTATGCTTTCGCAAAGTTAGCGGTAGCGACGATATTTACGCATCAGCGATTTCGCCCACTTTGAGCCCTATTTTCGGCCAATTCCAATGTTTCAGTCTACTAAAATTATAGCTATTTTGCTAGAATTCCATTTGTTCTATCAATTGAGTACAAGAAACTGCCAATTTACCGATTTCTACTACCCAATAAAGTGGTCAGAAAATGGCAATTTGGCCAATTTCACACAAATTTCAAAAGATGCCAATTTCAAAATAGGGTCCAGAATATATGAGGCATATCCCTGACACTAAAATAACATTTTATCTGTTCATTAGTCACGTCTCCAGGCCCCTCTTACATTACTTTTGCTTTCCATTTTGAATTTTTATTCTCAAAAAATAGAAGATTTTCTGTTATGTATACTACTGCATCATTGTAAAAACGGTATAAATAATATCAGCGCACTTGTGCAAGAATATTAGACTTGCCAGTTGATGTATATTGGACGCATGGCGTGATTTGTTTACTCCTGAACATCGGCAAAATCGAACATTTTCTCTACTTTGCGATCAGTTTCAAGGTACAGTGGACCCTCGGTTAGCGGCCATAATCCGTTCCAGGAGCTAGGCCTTTAACCGAAATGGCCTTTAACCAAATTAATATTCCCCATAAGAATTAATGTAAATACAATTAATCCGTTCCAGACAAAAATATTCACAAAAAAAAAAAAAAATTAACAATTAAATCAGTATTACATACCTTTATTGAAGACTAATGCTGGCTTCTGGAAGATAGGGAGGAGGAAATAGGGAGGAGTTAGTTTTTGGAAGGGAAATCCCCCTCCAAAAGGACTTCAGGTAACAAGTTCCTCTCTGGGGTTACTTCCCTTCTTTTTCTTTTAATGCCACTAGGACCAGCTTGAGAGTCACTAGAACCCTGCCTAGTGAAATAACTGTCCAGAGTGCTCTGTTTCTGGTGCCTCTTTAATATTTCCCTGAAGTGGAACAAGGTTTTGTCACTAAACATGTTGCAGATATGGCTTGTTTCAGCTTGGTCAGGATGGTGTTTTTCAACAAATGTCTGTACCTTAGTCCACATAGAACATGTTTCCTTAATCTTTGCAGAAGGCACCTCCTTCTCTTCCTTTTCATCCTTCTCCCTTTCTGAAGCAATTGCCTGAACTTTGGTCTGATGAAGTTCCACTTCCAGTTGTTGCAGCTCTTCAGTGGTTCGCTCTACCCTGTGGTCCTCCACCAACTCTTCCACATCCTCACCACTCACCTCCAACCCCAGGCTGTTCCCCAATGTCACAATATCTTCCACAACAGGCACAGGGTCGTCAGCCGCAAATCCTTCAAAATCCCCCTTGTCAACACAATCCGGCCACAGTGGTCTCCAGGCAGAGTTCAAAGTCCTGGTAGTCACTTCCTCCCAAGCCTTACCTATAAGGCCTATGCAGTTGTAGATATTGAAGTGATTCTTCCAGAACTCTCTAAGGGTCAATTCAGTGTCCGAGGTCATTTCAAAGCACTTCTGAAACACTGCTTTGGTGTACAGTTTCATGAAGTTAGAAATGACCTGCTGGTACATGGGCTGGAGAAGAGGAGTGGTGTTAGAAGGCAAGAACTTCACTTTTATAAATTTGAAGTCCCTAGACATTTGGTCTTCAAAGTCTGGAGGATGTACAGGAGCATTGTCCAGTACCAGGAGGCACTTGAGTTCCAAATTGTTATCCTGAAGGTATTTTTTCACACTTGGGCCAAACACATCATCAACTCAATCTTTGAAAATTGACCTTGTGACCCATGCATTTTGATTTGATTTCCACATCACACAATCTTTTCTTGTGAACATTGTGTTTCTTGAACACTCTGGGAGTTTCAGAGTGATACACGAGTAAAGGCTTCACTTTGAAATCCCCACTTGCATTGCTACACAACATGAGAATTAGCCTGTCTTTCATAGGCTTGTGTCCTGGCAATGTCTTTTTCTCCTGCATGATGTAGGTCCTGTTGGGCATTTTCTTCCAAAACAGGCCTGTTTCGTCACAGTTAAACACTTGTTAGGGTTTCAGATTTTCGCTCTTTATATAGTCCTGAAATTCCTGCACAAACTTTTCAGCAGAATCTTTGTCTGAACTTGCAGCCTCACCATGCCTTACAACACTGTGTATGCCACTAAGCTTCTTAAATCTCTCAAACCAGCCTTTGCTGGCCCTAAATTCACTACCAGCAGCACTTGTTCCAGGAGTTTTCTTCAAAAGATCTTCATGCAAACGCTTTGCCTTCTCACAAATAACAGACTCCACTACACTGTCTCCCACTATTTGTTTTTCTTTAATCCACAATAACAATAACTTTTCCATTTGTTCCATTATTGGTGACCTTTGTTTCGTAAGCACATTTACTCATTTGGCAACATCAGCTTCCTTGATTTGTTCTTTCTTTGACAGGATGGTTGTAATTGTTGATTTGTTTTTCCCAAACATCCTGGCAAGTTCCAGCACCCGCATACCACTCATATTTCTCAATCACTTCTCTCTTAAAGTCCATCGTGTTTCTCACTCTCTTTGCCACAGGAACTTTACTAGGAACTTTCTTGAGAGCCATGGTTACTTATTTCGCAGTAGCACTGGCAAAAAACAATGGAAAACAAGCGAAATGTCTGGATGAATGAGCAGAAGCTTCCTTACGCACCGAGAGACACAGCCAAACTGAAGCGCAAGCGGCCCCAGCCGGCGGGTTGATGCATCCCATACGGCCACTAACCGAAATAACGGCTGGTAACCGGGAGCTGTAAAACCGGCCGCTAACCGAGTTGGCCGCTAACAGGAATGGCCGCTAACCAAGGGTTCACTGTACTTGTCATCGTGAAACCAATCAAAATTACAATGGAACCCCGCCTAACGAACGCTCCATATAGCAAACAAATCGCGTAACGAACGCTTTTTTCGCAAAATATTTTTCTCACGTAGCGAATATTTACTCGTGAAGCGAACCGTACCAGACCTCTCCGCCTGCGATGAGGTGGAAAGGACGCCAGTCAAGCATTGTTTACACTTGAGAGAACATTACCCAGTGTGCTCTTTCAAACATTCACAATACTTTTGTGGTGTTTATTGCTGGTTCAGTGATTGTCACTGTGAAATAAGTCACCATGGGTCCACAGAAGCTTCACAAGTCGATAAAGTGTAGCAATGGAAATAAGTCACTCTGTCTGACTTTTTTGGGTTATCCTAGATTTTCTACACATATGCTGCTATGTATGATAATCTATGTATAACTGGATTTGTGTATACCTGAATAAACTTACTTAAGTAAGTTAAGCGATTAATCGATAGAAAATGACGACACAAAACTTAACTTCTACAATGTTGTTTGAGATTATAGGAACACTGAGAAGAGCGCCGTCACCTGCCACTATCTCCTTATACCCAACAACAACACCAACACACTCCACCAGTCCTTATACCCAACAATAACACCAACACACTCCACCAGTCCTTCCAGATTCGTAATGACATGTTTTATTCATTCTAGAGTTTATATCATGTTTCTATGTTATTAATAATGTTTATTATGTCATATTAGATAAATTGTGCTAGATAAATAAGCTGTAGGGTTGATATTATTGTCATATTGAAGGACTATCTTGTCCTGCCTCCAAACAAACTCTCCTGCCTCTCTCATATGCCAACAAGAGTCTTCAATAAAGGTAAAACTGATTTAACTGTTCATTTGTCCATTATAATTAGTGCTTTATATTTATTTCTCATTGTTTTCTGTATGTAAAACTATAATAATAATAATAATTATAATAATAATAATACTTTATTGAGACATGGTACAATGATACATGGTTGGGTAGACAAGATACATAGTTATTGATGAGATGTACATGCCAAAAGCCCCTAATATGCTGTGCATTGCGGGCATTCTTAGGACTACTTAATTATAGACTACATGGTAAAAAGTTATGGTTGATAATTTATAAAATAAGTATAATTGCATATCTAAGTTATAAAGTTTGATTATAAGTTGAACATATCAATTAGTTGTAGCAATGCAACTAATTGAGTGAGATAACAATTTAAAACATATCAATTAATTGTAGCAATGCAACTAATTGAGTGAGATAACAATTTAAAACAATTAATTGCATTGCAGTTACAGTTTACGTGGTCATTATAATGTAAATGTTATGGAAATAGTTAGCTTAGTATGTATTATTCATAACAGGTTTTTACATTTAAGTGATTAGTCAGGTTTTTACAGTAAGTGATTATTCTACTTTGTTGAGAATGTTTGATATTGAGCACTTAGGTTTGGGTGAGAAAGTGTTTTTTTAGCATCGTTTTGAATTGGGGTAAAGGCAGGGTTTCTTTGGCAATGACAGGTAATGAACTCCAAATTTTCGTGCCTTTTATATGCATTGAGTTTTTACATAGTGTTAGATGGACACGGGGAACATCAAGGAGTGATCTGTGTCTAGTGTTATGGTCATGTGTCCTGTTAAAATTGGTAAGGAGAAGTTTGAGTGGTGGGTTAATATTTGCATAGAGTGTTCTATGTATGTAATAGGCACAGTAAAAAAGTATGGATGTCTTGTATGGTGAGTAAGTTTAGGTTTTTGAATATTGGTGGAGTATGTTGTCTGGAGTGTGAATGTGTTATTATTCTAACTGCTCCTTTTTGTTGTGTTATTAGTGGTCTGAGATGAGTTATTGATGTAGAGTCCCATGCGCAGATTCCATAGGTGAGGTAGGGGTAAATGAGTGAGTGATATAGGGTAAGGAGAGCTGGTTGTGGAACATAGTACCGTATCTTGGATAGTATTCCCACGGTCTTTGAGACTTTCTTGGAGATTTGTTGTATATGTGTCTGAAATTTGAGGCCACTGTCAAGATGGATTCCCAAGAATTTTCCCTCTGAATTTTGTGATAGGGGACCCGTTTATCATTATGTTAAATGGCCCGTTTGTAGCTCTGTTCCCAAACTGGATAAAATAGGTTTTATCAATATTGAGAGTAAGTTTGTTGGTCATCATCCAGGTAGATATTTTCTGCAATTCAATATTTGCAGTGTTGGCTAGTATGTCTGGGCTTGGGTGTGAGATAACGTATGTAGTGTCATCTGCAAAAAGTATGGGTTTGAGTAGTTGAGATGCATTTGGTAGGTCGTTAATGTAAATGAGAGAGTAGTGGGCCAAGAACACTTCCCTGTGGGACACCTACGGTAATAGTTTGCGCGGTGGAGCTAGCTCCATTTGTGTACACATATTGGTTTCTGTTGCTAAGGTATGATTTTGGTGAAAATTTTTGAGTGGAAACGGATTAATTGTATTTACATTATTTCTTATGGGAAATAAGGTTTCAAATTACGAACTTTTCCTGTTAAGAACTAACTCCTGGAACGGATTAAGTTCGTTAGTTGAGGGACCACTGTATCTATTTGTGTAATATATCTTCCATTCTATCAAATGAGACCAAGAAAACGAGAATACAACCATAAATACCATACGAAAATAGACTGCAAACTCACTGTTTTAACCCTTTGGGGTTCCAAGGACCCTCTCCGAAACTCGTTCTCAGGGTCCAAGAATTAAAAAAAAAAAAAAAAAAATTTCTTATGAAATGATAGAGAATCTTTTTCCGATCATAACTCCACAAAAATTATGAAATTTGATCGAAAACTAACGGAATTATGCTTTTGCGAAGTTAGCTGTATCGATGACATTTACGCATTGGCGATTTCGCCCACTTTGAGCCCTATTTTCGGCAAATTCCAATGTTTCAGTCTACTAAAATTATAGCTATTTCGCTAGCACTCCATTTCTTCTATCGATTGAGTACAAGAAACCGCTTATTTACCAATTTCAACTACCCAAAATAGTGGTCAGAAAATGGCAATTTGGCCAATTTCACACAAATTTCAAACGATGCCAATTTCAAAATAGGGTCAATAATAAACATGGCAGACATTCCTGGCACTAAAATAACATCTTCTCTGTTCATTAGTCACGTCTCCAGGCCCCTCTTACATTACTTTTGCTTTTCATTTTGAAGTTTTATTCTCACAAAAAATAGAAGATTTACTGTTATGTATACAACTGCATCATTGTAAAAATGGTATAAATAATATCAGCGCACTTGTGTAAGAATATTAGACTCTCCAGTTGATGTGTATTGGACACATGGTGTGATTTGTTTACTCTTGAACATCGGCCAAAATCAAACATTTTCGCTAATTTGCGCTCAGTTTCAAGGTACTTGTGATCATGAAACCAGTCAAAATTATCTCTATTTCTGTAATATATCATCTATTCTTTAAAATGAGGCTAAGAAAACGAGAATACAAGCATAAATACCATACGAAAATAGACTGCAAAGTCGCTGTTTTAAACCAAAAACACAGTCAGAGTTTTTTTTTCCTCATTATGCACTGTGTGGTGCAGGAATTTTTTTATACTGCGCACACTGACCGCACAGACCCATTCTATCACATCTAGGCCTACCAGCCTGTTTCTGCTTGATTTGAGGGCGCTAGAATTTAGGCGTACTAGTACGTCCATAACCCTAGGGCGTAAGCCGTACTAGTACGACCAAAACCCCGAAAGGGTTAAACCAAAAACACGGTCAGTTTTTTTTTCATTATGCACTATGCGGTGCAGAATTTTTTTTTATACTGCGCACACTGACCGCACAGACCCATTCTCTCGCATCTAGGCCTACCAGCCTGTTTCCTCTTGATTTGAGGGCGCTAGAATTTAGGCGTACTAGTATGTCAAAAACCCTGGTGCGTAAGCCGTACTAGCACGGCGAAAACCCTGAAAGTGTTAAAACCAATGTGAACATGCAATATTAACAAGAGTTCACAAGGTCCAGGAGGTTAACCCTTTTGAGGTCTGTGCTGTAGTACTATGGGTTAGAGCTCAGGGTCTGTGCCACAGAACTACATGATGAGCTCAGCTCACTCAGATAAGCAGTGAGCAGTAAATTTGGGTATAGATATGATAAATATAGGTCTGTGTGGTGAGTGTGCACCATATAAAAAAATCTTCTACATGCAGTGAATGATGGGGAAAAAACCTAGACTGTGTATTTGGTTTATAATAGCGAGTTTTTGGTGTATTTTCGGATGTTTTTTGTATGAAAGATATATTACAGAAATAGAGGTGATTTTGATTTGTTTCAGGAGTGAAAGTAGCATGAAATTGAGTTCAAAGTAGCGGAAATATTTAATTTTTGCCGATATTCCAGAGGACACAAATTATTTTTTTTTTTATTATTAACACCGGCCGATTCCCACCAAGGCAGGGTGGCCTCAAAAAGAAAAACTTTCATCATCATTCACTCCATCACTGTCTTGCCAGAGGAGTGCTTTACACTACAGTTATAAAACTGCAACATTAACACCCCTCCTTCAGAGTGCAGACACTGTACTTCCCATCTCCAGGACTCAAGTCCGGCCTGCCGGTTTCCCTGAATCCCTTCATAAATGTTACTTTGCTCACACTCCAACAGCACGTCAAGTATTAAAAACCATTTGTCTCCATTCACTCCTATCAAATACGCTTACACATGCTTGCTGGAAGTCCAAGCCCCTCGCACACAAAACCTCCTTTACCCCCTCCCTCCAACCTTTCCTAGGCCGACCCCTAACCCGCTTTCCCTCCACTACAGATTTATACACTCTCGAAGCCATTCTGTCTCGTTCCATTCTCTCTACATGTCCGAACCACCTCAACACCCCCTCCTCAGCTCTCTGGATAATAGTTTTGGTAATAAGAACATAAGAACATAAGAAAGAAGGAACACTGCAGCAGGCCTACTGGCCCATGCGAGGCAGGTCCAGGTCTCCCACCGGCTTAAGCCAATGCCCCGACCCAGCCAGGTCAGGTTACATTCACTTAAGGAAGGAGCACATCATCTGACCTAGTAGCACAAGCTAGTCAGGACCAACTCACACCCACCCGCACCCACTCATATATCTATCTAGCCTATTTTTAAAACTACACAACGTTTTAGCCTCTATAACTGTAATCGGGAGTTTGTTCCACTCATCCACAACTCTATTACCAAACCAATGCTTTCCTATATCCTTCCTGAATCTGAATTTATCCAACTTAGCTATTGCTGCGAGTCCTGTCAATACTAGATATTTTTAGCACTCTATTTACATCCCCTTTATTTATTCCTGTTTTCCATTTATACACCTCAATCATATCCCCCCTAATTCTACGCCTTTCTAGAGAGTGCAGATTCAGGGCCCTCAGTCTAAGTTCATAGGGAAGATTTCTGATACATGTTTGCAGTGATATGTTGAAAAGATTAGCCATAGGTTTGCTAAGCTCCTCTTTACATTCCTTTAGAACCCTTGCATACAGTTCATCAGGTCCTGGGGATTTGTTAGGTTTTAATTTATCTATTTGTCTAAGGACCATGTTACTTGTGACCCTAATCATGCATAGTTTACTATCATCCTGTTCTACATAATTAATTATTTCTGGAATATCGCTAGTATCTTCCTGTGTAAAAACTGAGAGGAAGTAAGTGTTAAACATTCTACACATTTCCTTATCACTGTTGGTGAGCTGACCTGAGTAACTTTTGAGTGGGCCTATCTTGTCCCTAATCTTACTTCTGTATACCTGAAAAAATCCTTTTGGGTTAGTCTTCGATTCTCTTGCAACTTTAACCTCATAGTCTCTTTTTGCTTTTCTTATTCCCTTTTTTATTTCTCTCTTTAACTGAATATATTTATTACTTAATTGCCCCTCTCCTCTTTTGATTTGCCTATATATGCCTCTCTTTTGACCAATGAGATGTTTTAATCTATTGTTCTGTGATGATAGTTATGATAATAGCTGTGTTGTGACGATAGTTATGATAATAGCTGTGTTGTGACGATAGTTATGATAATAGCTGTGTTGTGATGATAGTTATGATAATAGCTGTGGTGTGATGATAGTTATGATAATAGCTGTGTTGTGATGATAGTTATGATAATAGCTGTGTTGTGATGATAGTTATGATAAACCCGCACCTCCTCCTAATTTCCAAACTCCGAATTCTCTGCATTATATTCACACCACACATTGACCTCAGACATGACATCTCCACTGCCTCCAGCCTTCTCCTATTGCAACATTCATCACCCATGCTTCACACCCATATAAGAGTGTTGATATAACTATACTCTCATACATTCCCCTCTTTACTTCCATGGACAAGGTTCTTTGTCTCCACAGACTCCGAAGTGCTCCACTCACCCTTTTCCCTCTCATCAATTCTATGATTCACCTCATTCTTCATAGAGACATCTGCTGACATGTCCACTCCCAAATATCTGAATACATTCACCTCCTCCATACTCTCTCCCTCCAATCTGATATCCAATCTTTCGTTACCTAATCTTTTTGTTATCCTCATCACCTTACTCTTTCCTATATTCACTTTCAATTTTCTTCTTTTACACACCCTACCAGATTCATCCACCAACCTCTGCAACTTCTCTTCAGAATCTCCCAAAAGCACAGTGTCATCAGCAAAAAGCAACTGTGACAACTCCCACTTTGTATTTGATTCTTTATCTTTTAACCCCACACCTCTTGCCAAGACCCTCACATTCACTTCTCTTACAACCCCATCTATAAATATATTGAACAACCACGGTGACATCACACATCCTTGTCTAAGGCCCACTTTTACTGGGAAATAGTCCCCTTCCCTCCTACACACTCTAACTTGAGCCTCACTATCCTCATAAAAACTCTTCACTGCTTTCAGTAACCTACCTCCTATTCCATACACCTGCAACATCTGCCACATTGCCCCCCTATCCACCCTATCATACACCTTTTCCAAATCCATAAATGCCACAAAAACCTCTTTACCCTTATCCAAATACTGTTCACCTATATGTTTCACTGTAAACACTTGGTCTACACCCCCTACCTTTCCTAAAGCCCCTTGTTCATCTGCTATCCTGCTTTCTGTCTTACTCTTAATTCTTTCAATAATAACTCTACCATACACTTTACCAGGTACACTCAACAGACTTATTCCCCTATAATTTTTGCACTCTCTTTTGTCCCCTTTGCCTTTATACAAAGGAACAATACACGCTCTCTGCCAATCCCTAGGTACCTTACCCTCTTCCATACATTTATTAAATAATAGCACTAACCACTCCAAAACTATATCCCCACCTGCTTTTAACATTTCTATCTTTATCCCAGCTGCCTTACCCCCTTTCATTCTGCCCACTGCCTCACGAACTTCCCCCACACTCACAACTGGCTCTTCCACACTCCTACAAGATGTTATTCCTCCTTGCCCTATACACGAAATCACAGCTTCCCTGTCTTCATCAACATTTATCAACTCGTCAAAATATTCCCTCCATCTTCCTGATACCTCTAACTCTCCATTTAATAACTCTCCTCTCCTATTTTTAACTGTCAAATCCATTTGTTCCCTAGGCTTCCTCAACTTATTAATCTCACTCCAAAACTTTTTCTTATTTTCAACAAAATTTGTTGATAACATCTCACCCACTCTCTCATTTGCTCTCTTTTTACATTGCTTCACCACTCTCTTAACCTCTCTTTTTCTCTTCATATACTATACCCTCCTTGCATCACTTCTACTTTGTAAAAACCTCTCATATGCTAACTTTTTCTCCCTTACTACTCTCTTTACATCATCATTCCACCAATCGCTCTTCTTCCCTCCCGCACCCACTCGCCTGTAACTACAAACTTCTGCTGAACACTCTAACACTACATTTTTAAATCTACCCCATACATCTTTGACCCCATTGCCTACACTCTCACTACCCCATCTATCCTCCAATAGTTGTTTATATCTTACCCTAACTGCCTCCTCTTTTAGTTTATAAACCTTCACCTCTCCCTTACTTACTGCTTCTATTTTCCTTGTATCCCATCTACCTTTTACTCCCACTGTAGCTATAACTAAAAAGTGATCTGATATATCTGTGGCCCCTCTATAAACATGTACATCCTGAAGTCTACTCATCAGTCTTTTATCTACCAATACATAGTCCAACAAACTACTGTCATTACGCCCTACATCATATCTTGTAAACTTATTTATCCTCTTTTTCTTAAAATATGTATTACCTATAACTAAACCCCTTTCTATACAAAGTTCAATCAAAGGGCTCCCATTATCATTTACACCTGGCACCCCAAACTTACCTACCACACCCTCTCTACATGTTTCTCCTACTTTAGCATTTAGGTCCCCTACCACAGTTACTCTCTCACTTGGTTCAAAAGTTCCTATACATTCGCTTAACATCTCCCAAAATCTCTCTCTCTCTCCTCTACACTCCTCTCTTCTCCAGGTGCATACACGCTTATTATGACCCACTTTTCGCATCCGACCCTTATTTTAATCCACATAATCCTTGAATTTACACATTTATATTCCCTCTTCTCCTTCCATAACTGATCCTTCAACATTATTGCTACCCCTTCCTTAGCTCTAACTCTCTCAGATACTCCTGACTTAATCCCATTTATTTTTCCCCACTGAAACTTGCCTACCCCCTTCAGCTTTGTTTTGCTTAGGGCCAGGACATCCAACTTCTTTTCATAACATCAGCAATCATCTCTTTCTTATCATCCGCACTACATCCACGCACATTCAAACAACCCAGTTTTATAGTTTTTCTTCTTCTCTTTTTTAGTAAATGTGTACAGGAGAAGGGGTTACTAGCCCATTGCTCCCAGCATTTTAGTCGCCTCATACGACACGCATGGCTTACGGAGGAAAGATTCTTTTCCACTTCCCCATGGACAATAGAGAAAATAAAAAGAACAAGAGCTATTAAGAAAAAGAAGAAAAACCTAGATGTGTGTATGTATATATATGCATGTGCATGCCTGTGTAGTGTGACCTAAAGTGTAAGTAGAAGTAGCTAGATATACCTGTTATCCAGCATGTTTATGAGACAGAAAAAGACACCAGCAATCCTACCATCATGTAAAACAGTTTCAGGTTTCTGTTTCACAGTCACCTGGCAGGACGGTAGTACCTCCCTGGGTGGTTGCTGTCTACCAACCTACTACCTTTTAGACCCCCAAAAATACACTTACAAAGGCACTTACAAAAATACACTTACATAATTGTTCGAGTTTGGAGCAGTACGAACACCGGGGGTCCACTGTATTCCAGGAAACACATGCATAGCTGATTACCTTTTTCAGTCTTTGCATAGGATGAGAGTGATGTTCTATAGTTACCCTTCAGGTGCGTAACGTTTTCTCAGTCACTTTTTTTTTTATCCCTCTCCGCCCTCCACCCTTCAATATCTCTCTATATAATGTCAGTTTTTATTAGTTTGGGCGTCTTTATCATACTTCTACGTTATTTATGTTATACCTAATATTATTCTGGAATAAATATGATAGATAACATTTATTGATAGTAATAGTATAATTATACAATATTTTATAGTGGAGGGAAGTGTCATGGGAAATCATGAGTTATTGACACTCTGCTCCTTCTCCCTCTGCTGTAGCTTTGCCCACTTTGTAATGATGTCAAATGCTGAATTAAATACGTATATTAGAAAAAAAGTAATATAAAAATGAAACTACAACTTGATAACTTTATTTTAATTTGCATAACTCTTATATATTACAGAAAACAATAATGTGAAATACACATACAATGAATTAAGCTTACAGAAAAACACATTAAATTCACCATCTAATATCGTTACGAAGTGGGAGGAGCTAAATATGAGAGGGAGAGAGTATTTGGTGAGTCATCATGGGTGTCAGATGTTAGCTGTGGCGCTAATAAAGCGTTGTGTAATTACGCTAATATTAGTAATAAAGGTTATTTATCTATTACATTTATTCCAAATTGATATCCAAACCACAATAAATACCCTAGAACTGTAATAAAGGAGCTGAAATTAATAATATATGCCATATTATGTGAGTGGGGTAAGCGGCAGAGGCTGCCTCTCTGGGATAAGATCATAAGATGTAAACGGTGTTTACATCAGGGGAAACACTCCTAGATCACTCTTGTCATAAGAAAAAATGCAAAAATAGCTTTTATTATTATTATTATATTATTATTATTATTATTATTATTATTAGAATAATTTATAATAATAAGAATAATAAACTATACAGTGGTACCCCGGTTTACGATATTTTTTCATTCCAGAATGCTGTTCAAGTGCCATTACCAAACGAATTTATCTCCTTAAGAAATGTTGTAAAATAGACTAGTCCTTTAGACCCCAAATTACACTTACAAAAGCATTTAAAAAAATAAACTTACATAAAAGGGTGAGTTTGGGGACCATCGTAAACCGGGGTACCACTGTATTTAGCATATTGCTTTTGCTAAATGTAAATAATCAGTGTTTAATTCAATTTCAGCGTGCTGCAGCAGTGAGTCGTCGTCCAGTGATTAATGCTGGTGATGGTGTGGGAGAGCATCCTACACAGGCACTACTTGATGTGTTTGCCATCAGGGAAGAGATAGGCACTGTTAATGGTCTCATCATCACCATGGTAAGTGTGTTAGGTTTTAGGGGATGAGGTTGGTACTTACATTCTTGTGTAATGAAGTCACAATGCTGTGGCTGGAAGAATTCAAAACTAAGCCACAGTACCATGCCTAGATCAACTCAAAACTAACTTAGAATATCCTTGCTGGAACAATTCATAACTACCCACACTTTCGAAAGGAAAATGTGATGAGATTTCAGTTGGTCTTGGATTAGAGACAGTAGTCCAGGACTGACCAAATCATCATAATTCAAAGTTTCCTTTGCAAATTATGGATTAGTTTTAACCCTTAAACTGTCCACACGTAGATATACGTTACTCGCGTACTGCTCCGAACGTAGATCTCTTTTTTCAAATGCTTTTAACCTTGCCACGATAAGCCTGAGTTGCCTAGAGATTAGAGAATGGGTCTGTGCACTCAGTGTGTGCAGTATTACAAAATGTGGGAATGACAAACAAATGCACTCTTCATTTTTAAGAAAAAGAACAATATATTTTTTTCTCAAAATATTCGGTCAGCTACGCGAGTAAACGTATATCTATGTGTGGTCAGTTTAAGGGTTAAATAATTGTGTAATGTCAGTTTATTTAACTAACACTAAATAACAGTAGGCACCCTCCTATTGTCCCTCCACCTACTATGTTTCCACCAGTTTGAGATTCCCATCAGGGAAGAGATAGGCACTGTTAATGGGCCCCATCATCACCATGGTAAGTGTGTTAGGTTTTTTGGGGGTGAGGGTTTGGGACCCCACATTCTTGTGTAATGAAGTCACAAGCTTTGGTTTGGGAAAAATTCAAAAAAAGCCACAGTAACCCTGCCTAGATCAACTCAAAACCAACTTAGAATATCCTTGCTGGAACAATTCATAATACC
>WNWK01030648.1:0-2500 GCA_009830355.1 Cherax destructor
TGTGTGTGTGTGTGTGTAACGAAACACTTCGAAATGTTTCGGCCCCGCCGGGAATTGAACCCGGGCCCTCCGTGCGTGAAGCAAGAGCGCTAGCCACCATGCCATCAGGGTGTGTATGTGTGTATGTGTGTGTGGTGTGTGTGTGTGTGTGTGTATATGTGTGTGTGTGTATATATGTGTGTGTGTATATATATGTGTGTGTGTGTGTGTGTGTGTGTATATATATATATGTGTGTGTGTGTGTGTGTGTGTGTATACTCACATAATTGTACTCACCTAATTGTGGTTGCAGGGGTCGATACTCAGTTCCAGGCCCCGCTTCTTCGCTGTCCGCTACTGGGTCTCTGCTCTCTCTGCTCCATGAGCTTTATCATACCTTGTCTTAAAACTATGTATGGTTCCTGCCTCCACTATATCTTTCTCTAGAGTATTCCACTTCCTGACTACTCTGTTTCTGAAGAAATACTTCCTAACATCCCTTTGACTCATCTGAGTCTTCAGCTTCCAGTTGTGTCCCCTTGTTTCTGTGTTCCCTCTCTGAAACATCCTGTCCTGTCACTGTGTGTGTGTGTGTGTGTGTGTGTGTGTGTGTGTATGTGTGTGTGTATGTGTGTGTGTGTGTGTGTCATTAATTTCCAATGCAATAAACATGTTTCTTCATGTCGTGCAGTGTCCAGAGCTGCCTGCACTGTGCCTGCATTACGTGTAGCTGTCGCCACACCTCAGCATGGAGCACGCAGGTGGCACGCTGCTGCTGCTGCTGTTATTGTTGCTGTTGCTGCTGCTGCTACTGCTGTTGCTGCTGCTGCTACTGTTGTTGTTGCTTTTCCTGCTGTTGATGCTTCTCCTGCTGCTGGTGTTGCTGTTGTTGTTGCTGCTGCTACTGTTGTTGCTGCTGCTTGTGTTGTTGTTGCTGCTGCTGCTTGTGTTGCTGCTGCTGGTGTTGCTGCTACTGTTGCTGCTGCTTGTGTTGCTGCTACTGCTGCTTGTGTTGCTGTTGCTGCTGCTGCTTGTGTTGCTGTTGTACAAGGATTCAGTAAGTCAGTACTAAGATTCAGTAAGCCAGTCCAAGAATTCAATAAGCCAGTACAAGGATTCAGTAAGCCAGTCCAAGGATTCAGTAAGCCAGTCCAAGGATTCAGTAAGCCAGTACAAGGATTCAGTAAGCCAGTACAAGGATTCAGTAAGCCAGTACAAGGATTCAGTAAGCCAGTCCAAGGATTCAGTAAGCCAGTACAAGGATTCAGTAAGCCAGTACAAGGATTCAGTAAGCCAGTCCAAGGATTCAGTAAGCCAGTCCAAGGATTCAGTAAGCCAGTCCAAGGATTCAGTAAGCCAGTCCAAGGATTCAGTAAGCCAGTCCAAGGATTCAGTAAGCCAGTCCAAGGATTCAGTAAGCCAGTACAAGGATTCAGTAAGCCAGTACAAGGATTCAGTAAGCCAGTAACAAGGATTCAGTAAGCCAGTAACAAGGATTCAGTAAGCCAGTCCAAGGATTCAGTAAGCCAGTCCAAGGATTCAGTAAGCCAGTCCAAGGATTCAGTAAGCCAGTACAAGGATTCAGTAAGCCAGTACAAGGATTCAGTAAGCCAGTACAAGGATTCAGTAAGCCAGTACAAGGATTCAGTAAGCCAGTACAGTCTCGCTCAAATGACCCAGAGTTAACGGTGTGGGTCTCTACATGGCTTAAGACCCGTGCCAGGCTAAGCATTTTAAAGAAACACTAAACCCACCTGGGTTATTCAAGTGTAAAGGAGTGACGGATGCTTGCCCATCCGTCCACTGAGAGTGATTGTGTGTGTGTGTACTCACCTATTTGTGGTTGCAGGGGTCGATACATAGCTCCTGGCCCCGCCTCTTCACTGGCCACTACTGGGTCACTCTCCCTGCGCCATGAGCTTTATCATACATCTTCTTAAAGCTATGTATGGAACCTGCCTCTATTACATCGCTTCCCAAACTATTCCACTTCCCGACCACTCTGTGACTGAAGAAATACTTCCTAACATCCCTGTGATTCATCTGAGTCTTCAACTTCCAACTGTGTCCCCTTGTTGCTGTGTCCCATCTCTGGAACATTCTGTCTCTGTCCACCCTGTCAATTTCTCTCAGTATTTTATATGTCGTTATCATGTGTGTGTGTGTGTGTGTGTGTGTACTCACCTAGTTGTGGTTGCAGGGGTCGAGACTCGGCTCTTGGCCCCACCTCTTCACTATCCGCTACTGAGTCTCTTCTCTCCCTGCTCTATGAGCTTTATCATACCTTGTCTTAAAGCTATGTATGGTTCCTGACTGCACTACATCGTTTGCTAGCTATTCCACTTCCTGACTACTCTATGGCTGAAGAAATGCTTCCTAACATCCCTCTGACTCATCTGAGTCTTCAGCTTCCAGTTGTGTCCCCTTGTTTCTGTGTTCCCTCACTGGAACATCCTGTCACTGTCTACCTTGTCGATTCCACGCAGTATTTTGTATGTCGTTATCATGTCTCCTCTAACCC
>WNWK01030648.1:7500-15000 GCA_009830355.1 Cherax destructor
TTGTGTAATGATGACAGATACCAGTAAGAGCTTGTGTAATGATGACAGATACCAGTAAAGGCTTGTGTAATGATGACAGATACCAGTAAGAGCTTGTGTAATGATGACAGATACCAGTAAGAGCTTGTGTAATGACAGATACCAGTAAGAGCTTGTGTAATGATGACAGATACCAGTAAGAGCTTGTGTAATGATGACAGATACCAGTAAGCGCTTGTGTAATGATGACAGATAGCAGTAAGAGCTTGTGTAATGATGACAGATACCAGTAAGGGCTTGTGTAATGATGACAGATACCAGTAAGAGCTTGTGTAATGATGACAGATACCAGTAAGAGCTTGTGTAATGATGACAGATACCAGTAAGGGCTTGTGTAATGATGACAGATACCAGTAAGGGCTTGTGTAATGATGACAGATACCAGTAAGAGCTTGTGTAATGATGACATATACCAGTAAGAGCTTGTGTAATGATGACAGATACCAGTAAGGGCTTGTGTAATGATGACAGATACCAGTAAGAGCTTGTGTAATGATGACAGATACCAGTAAGAGCTTGTGTAATGATGACAGATACCAGTAAGGGCTTGTGTAATGATGACAGATAGCAGTAAGAGCTTGTGTAATGATGACAGATACCAGTAAGGGCTTGTGTAATGATGACAGATACCAGTAAGAGCTTGTGTAATGATGACAGATACCAGTAAGAGCTTGTGTAATGATGACAGATACCAGTAAGGGCTTGTGTAATGATGACAGATACCAGTAAGAGCTTGTGTAATGATGACAGATACCAGTAAGGGCTTGTGTAATGATGACAGATACCAGTAAGAGCTTGTGTAATGATGACAGATACCAGTAAGAGCTTGTGTAATGATGTACATGTATGGTATAAAATATATCCTTTATAGTATAATAATAAGATATTAAAAGGATCCCAGTGGAAGTACGTCACACACATGCTGCTATGTATGATAATCTATGTAACTGTATTTGTGTATACCTGAATAAACTTAATTAAGAATTAGACATGTACAACATCTGGGTATTTTTATTGTCGACGTTTCGCCATCCAGTGGCTTTATCAATACAAATTCAAAGGGAGTATAACTATATACAAAAGATGAGGTATATATTTGTATATATGCGAGGACCGAAATGTTATCTCAGGCTTTCTTTCCTAATTGTGGGTTAGTGAAGTGTTCCTCTTTCGGTACTGCGAGTTATATTGTTCATACTGATTACTACTATAACATCTACTGCTTGTGGTGATGAGTGACCCTGCCCTGACACACACCATGGTACTGTGTGACCCTGCCCTGACACACACCATGGTACTGTGACCCTGCCCTGACACACACCATGGTACGTGTGACCCTGCCCTGACACACACCATGGTACTGTGACCCTGCCCTGACACACACCATGGTACGTGTGACCCTGCCCTAACACACACCATGGTACTATGTGATCCTGCCCTGACACACACCATGGTAGGTGACCTGCCCTGACACACCATGGTACTGTGTGACCTGCCCTGACACACACCATGGTACTGTGTGACCTGCCCTGACACACACCATGGTAATGTGTGATCCTGCCCTGACACACACCATGGTAGTGTGACCTTGCCCTGACACACACCATGGTACTGTGTGACCCTGCCCTGACAAACACTATGGTACTGTGTGATCCTGCCCTGACACACACCATGGTACTGTGTGATCCTGCCCTGACACACCATGGTACTGTGTGACCCTGCCCTGACACACACCATGGTAGTGTGACCCTGCCCTGACACACACCATGGTACTGTGTGACCCTGCCCTGACACACACCATGGTACTGTGTGATCCTGCCCTGACACACCATGGTACTGTGTGATCCTGCCCTGACACACACCATGGTACTGTGTGATCCTGCCCTGACACACACCATGGTACTGTGTGATCCTGCCCTTACACACCCTGGTACTGTGTGATCCTGCCCTGACACACCATGGTACTGTGTGACCCTGCCCTGACACACACCATGGTACTGTGTGATCCTGCCCTGACACACCATGGTACTGTGTGACCCTGCCCTGACACACACCATGGTACTGTGTGACCCTGCCCTGACACACACCAGGGTACTGTGTGACCCTGCCCTGACACACCATGGTACTGTGTGACCCTGCCCAGACAAACACCATGGTACTGTGTGATCCTGCCCTGACACACACCATGGTACTGTGTGATCCTGCCCTGACACACACCATGGTAGTGTGACCCTGCCCTGACACACCATGGTACTGTGTGACCCTGCCATGACACACCCTGGTACTGTGTGATCCTGCCCTGACACACACCATGGTAGTGTGACCCTGCCCTGACACACCATGGTACTGTGTGACCCTGCCCTGACACACCATGGTACTGTGTGATCCTGCCCTGACACACACCATGGTACTGTGTGACCCTGCCCTGACACACACCATGGTACTGTGTGACCCTGCCCTGACACACCATGGTACTGTGTGACCCTGCCCTGACACACACCATAGTACTGTGTGACCCTGCCCTGACACACCATGGTACTGTGTGACCCTGCCCTGACACACCATGTTACTGTGTGACCCTGCCCTGACACACACCATGGTACTGTGTGACCCTGCCCTGACACACACCATGGTACTGTGTGACCCTGCCCTGACACACACCATGGTACTGTGTGACCCTGCCCTGACACACACCATGGTACTGTGTGACCCTGCCCTGACACACACCATGGTACTGTGTGACCCTGCCCTGACACACACCATGGTACTGTGTGACCCTGCCCTGACACACACCATGGCACTGTGTGATCCTGCCCTGACACACACCATGGTACTGTGTGATCCTGCCCTGACACACCATGGTACTGTGTGACCCTGCCCTGACACACACCATGGTACAGTGTGTTCCTGCCCTGACACACACAATGGTACTGTGTGATCCTGCCCTGACACACACCATGGTACTGTGTGATCCTGCCCTGACACACACCATGGTACTGTATGATCCTGCCCTGACACACACCCTGGTACTGTGTGATCCTGCCCTGACACACCATGGTACTGTGTGACCCTGCCCTGACACACACCATGGTACTGTGTGATCCTGCCCTGACACACACCATGGTACTGTGTGACCCTGCCCTGACACACACCATGGTACTGTGTGACCCTGCCCTGACACACACCATGGTACTGTGTGATCCTGCCCTGACACACCATGGTAGTGTGTGATCCTGCCCTGACACACACCATGGTACTGTGTGATCCTGCCCTGACACACCATGGTACTGTGTGACCCTGCCCTGACACACACCATGGTACTGTGTGACCCTGCCCTGACACACCATGGTACTGTGTGATCCTGCCCTGACACACACCATGGTAGTGTGTGATCCTGCCCTGACACACCATGGTACTGTGTGACCCTGCCCTGACACACACCATGGTACTGTGTGATCCTGCCCTGACACACACCATGGTAGTGTGTGACCCTGCTCTGACACACCATAGTACTGTGTGATCCTGCCCTGACACACACCATGGTACTGTGTGATCCTGCCCTGACACACACCAAGGTAGTACTACTGTGTGACCCCTGACACACACACCAAGGTAGTACTACTGTGTGACCCCTGACACACACCATGGTAGTGTGTGACCCTGCCCTGACACACCATAGTACTGTGTGACCCTGCCCTGACACACACCATGGTAGTGTGTGACCCTGCCCTGACACACCATAGTATTGTGTGACCCTGCCCTGACACACACCATGGTACTGTGTGACCCTGCCCTGACACACACCATGGTACTGTGTGACCCTGCCCTGACACACACCATGGTACTGTGTGATCCTGCCCTGACACACACACCAAGGTAGTACTACTGTGTGACCCCTGACACACACCATGGTAGTGTGTGACCCTGCCCTGACACACCATAGTACTGTGTGACCCTGCCCTGACACACACCATGGTACTGTGTGACCCTGCCCTGACACACACCATGGTACTGTGTGACCCTGCCCTGACACACACCATGGTACTGTGTGATCCTGCCCTGACACACACACCAAGGTAGTACTACTGTGTGACCCCTGACACACACCATGGTACTGTGTGACCCTGCCCTGACACACACCATGGTACTGTGTGACCCTGCCCTGACACACACCATGGTACTGTGTGATCCTGCCCTGACACACACCAAGGTAGTACTACTGTGTGACCCCTGACACACACCATGGTACTGTGTGACCCTGCCCTGACACACACCATGGTACTGTGTGACCCTGCCCTGACACACACACCAAGGTAGTAACTACTGTGTGACCCCTGACACACACACCAAGGTAGTACTACTGTGTGACCCCTGACACACACCATCAACACATAAGTTACACGTTAGTAACTAATCGTTCAGGGTCACAAATAACCCCATTCCCCCCCCCCCCCCCGCCGTTACATGCCAGGCGTGCGCTAGACGCAGAGTACAAGTACACACGCATACGAGGTGACGTGAATGCACGAGATAGGTGCTACGTTAGACGGGTGGGGAAGAGGACAGGTAGACAGATGGTGAGGGTGGCCAGGTAAGGAGAGAGAGCGTTACCAACAGCCAGCTTTCTCCGCCCTCATCTGAACAAGAGAGAATTTTCCGCCTCACTAACAACCTCTCTCCTCTACTCTTCCATTTCCTGTATTCAACACCCATGTCTTTCATTACCCATTCTTTTATCTTCCCTTCCCTCTTGCTCTTGTCACCATCACTTCCTCCTTCCTATCTTTATGCTGTTGTTGTAGCTACCTGCTGCTGCTGTTGCTACTGTTAGCGTTGCTGTTGTTGTAGCTACCTGCTGCTGCTGTTTATGCTGCTGTTGTTGTTGCTATTACCACTACTCCTGGTATTACAAGTGTTGTTGTTGCTACTAGTACTACTGCTGTTGTTTATGCTGCTGCTGATGCTGTTGTTGTTGCTACTACTGCTGGAGGTGGTGGTGGAGGTGCCGGAGTGGAGGCCCTGACCTGCTTTCAGGGAGGAGCGCCTGAAGGGTAGCCACTGCAGGTAAACTGCGTCACTCTCACTGTGCGTGAGCAGTCTCACTGCCCGTGCTCTCCCTCACTCAGGAACCTCGGGCTTGTGAGGTGTGAGTGAAGCTCACACCTCACAACAATTGTCATCAAAGATTTGTTAAGTTATACCATGAATTAAGGAAAGATCTTAGACTTCACCTTACGAAACAAACAAAGCAAATGCGATAGTAATTATGGACAAGGTAGATTATAGTGGACAAATGAACATGTTATTAGAAGACTGAGGAACTTAAGTGCCCATTAACCTTCCTTACACAGGATACCCATCATCAATTACCAGTAAATAGGTACGTGGATGATGGGTGAATTTTGTGGGTGATATACTGGGTGACTTATGAGTGGGGTACAGTAGAACACAGAGTGACCTCTTGCTACGTAAACCTCGTTGTTGACACACGACCGCACACACAACCTATTGTGAATTTCCTGGACTACTTTTTATTGTAGAAAGTTTGAAAGAAGCGGCTACCTTACTCCATGGTAGCAGGAGCACTAGACTGTTACCTACCAGTGTTACCACTGTAACCTGTTGTTACCTGAGGTTCACCTGTCACACGTCACCTGGTACGGCTGCAAACATTACGACGTGTTTCCTTAAGACACCTGTTGAACATGTTCACTTATAAATAGGTACCTGGAAGAAAATTGACCTAATTTGCGGGAAATGTTCAGCATAAGAAGGGGATTTCAATATAGTAGTATGCCATTGATGTCAGCTAGGTCTGTATACCTTGTACATGTACTTGTAGAAATAAAGATATGTATACTGTCACTGCACTGGTAGTGTACGCCTCACCTAATGGAGGTGGGCCAGAGGTGCGTGTGCCACGCCCAGCCTTTGCACTCTTCACACTCAGTATTCCAGACGGTGACCTGCAACACACACACACAGGGATAATCATGGACTATGGCACTAGTGGGTGGATATGGCACTCCAGCGAGGAGGTTACACAAGTTGTAGGCCTATCTGATGACCCTGAACCCTGGGATGACCTGCCTAAGACGACGGTATTTAAGTGAATGAGTCAGCCGGGAGCCCCAGTGTGAACTATGTCATATTAACTCTCGGGTAAGCGGCTCTTACTTGTGCGCGCGCGCTCGCTCGCTCGCTCTCGCTCGCTCTCGCTCTGCTCTCCTCTCTCTCTCTCTCTCTCTCTCTCTCTCTCTCTCTCTCTCTCTCTCTCTCTCATCATATCAAATAGTTGGATATAGCACATGTTAGGGCACACGGAGGTTCAAACAAGTGTAGAGATGGTAAGGTTGGCTGCGCTAGCCACACACACAAGGTAGCGGTGGTGGTGTGAGGTAAACAGGCTTCACAAACCTCCCAGCAAAAGGGTCAATGCCGGAGAAGTTCCCCGACAAACACAGCAGTGGAGGAGAAACTTAGCAATAAGAGAGCAAGACCTACTCAACACACACTGCATGTGTCAGTACTGTAGCCGGACCATAGTTCAGTTAAAAAAATAAGTACATCAACAGTGCTGCAACCTTACTATGCACGACATCAACAGTGCTGCAACCTTACTACGCATGACATCAACAGTGCTGCAACCTTACTATGCACGACATCAACAGTGCTGCAACCTTACTACGCATGACATCAACAGTGTTGCAACCTTACTATGCACGACATCAACAGTGCTGCAACCTTACTACGCATGACATCAACAGTGCTGCAACCTTACTATGCACGACATCAACAGTGCTGCAACCTTACTACGCATGACATCAACAGTGCTGCAACCTTACTATGCACGACATCAACAGTGCTGCAACCTTACTATGCACGACATCAACAGTGCTGCAACCTTACTACGCATGACATCAACAGTGCTGCAACCTTACTATGCACGACATCAACAGTGCTGCAACCTTACTATGCATGACATCAACAGTGCTGCAACCTTACTATGCACGACATCAACAGTGCTGCAACCTTACTATGCATGACATCAACAGTGCTGCAACCTTACTATGCACGACATCAACAGTGCTGCAACCTTACTATGCACGACATCAACAGTGCTGCAACCTTACTACGCATGACATCAACAGTGCTGCAACCTTACTATGCACGACATCAACAGTGCTGCAACCTTACTATGCATGACATCAACAGTGCTGCAACCTTACTATCCACGACATCAACAGTGCTGCAACCTTACTATGTACGACATCAACAGTGCTGCAACCTTACTATGCATGACATCAACAGTGCTGCAACCTTACTATGCACGACATCAACAGTGCTGCAACCTTACTATGCACGACATCAACAGTGCTGCAACCTTACTACGCATGACATCAACAGTGCTGCAACCTTACTATGCACGACATCAACAGTGCTGCAACCTTACTATGCATG
>WNWK01030648.1:20000-23343 GCA_009830355.1 Cherax destructor
TAGTATCAAGAAATGCCTCTGGCTTGTCACTTTCCAAGTTTTTTCTCGGACATATATCGACCCCCATCCCACCTCCCTGTTATGTCAACAGGGGGAAAAAAATAAACCTCTCAATGTTGCATTATGATTATCTACATATTTTACTTTACTCTCTTGATAACTATTATTGTCAACATCCATCTTATCCTACATACCCATACTACTAACATTTTTCCAGTTAAAGCGAGCATGGAGCGAAGTAGCTAACACTGCTAACCCTGCCCTAGATAATGTAATTACAATATGATATTCTTGCTACAAAACATATCCCAGATGCCAATGAATAGTATTGGGATTTCCTCGCAGTAACTGTCTAGTCAGTAATTAATAAAAATTGTGCTAAACAACCACTTGTTATCAGCTTGTCTCCGTGGCAGAATGCTACATATAACAGGGATCCCACCCATCATTCTACATCACTGTCATACACTTGGTAAGCAGGTCCTCACTCCTATGCTTCCAAACATCCTGACCTGTAGCACTCAGGCAGATAATAGGGATGTTCCCATTACTGGCCATGATGTTCAGCCTCAGGAACCCCACACACCACACCCACACCCAACACCACACCACACACACACACACACACACACACACACACACACACACACACACAAGGTGCAGGGAGCCAAAGACTCAGTGTCAGAGAATGGAAAAGGTACAGAAGGCAAAGAACCCAAGTAAACAAAGAGATTAGTAAAAGAGCTAGAAACGAGTATGCACAGGTACGGAGGGAGGCCCAGAAACAGTACGAAAACGACATAGCATCGAAAGTTAAGTCCGACCCGAAACTGATGTACAGTCACATCAGAAGGAAGACAACAGTCAAGGACCAGGTGATAAGGCCGAGGAGAGAAGATGGGGAACTCACAAGTAACGATCAAGAGGTATGTGAGGAGCTCAACTTGAGGTTTAAGGAAGTATTCACAGTGGAGGAAGGAAGGCAGCTGGGTAGACAGGACGGGGTGCATCACCAACAAGGGATGTATCAAGTGCTAGAGGGCATACACACAACTGAGGAGGAGGTGAAGCAGTTACTCAGTGACCTTGATACCTCAAAGGCGATGGGTCCGGACAATATCTTCCCGTGGGTTCTTCGGGAAGGAGCTGAGGTACTGAGTGTGCCACTTAACATAATATTTAACACATCCCTTGAAACTGGGCAGCTACCTGAGGTATGGAAGAAGGCCAACGTAGTCCCCATCTTTAAAAAAGGAGACAGAAAAGAGGCACTAAACTATAGACCGGTGTCACTTACGTGTATAGTGTGCAAAGTCCCGGAGAAAATCATCATACCTTTGATATACCTTTGAAGAGTTTCGAGAGTATCTACTCTCTGAGCCCGGCCATGGGCCAGGCTCGCTGGTGCTGCCTGGTCAACCAGGCTGTTGCTGCTGGAGGCCCGCTGCCCCACATATCCATCACAGCCTGGTTGATCTGGCACCGGTAAGATATTTGTCCAGTTTCCTCTGAAGGGCCACACTGGTTCCCCTGCTTTACGATAACTTCGTGTCAAGATGTTGCAAAGCTGGGACCCGGATGTAATACAGTGAAAAGATTGTGGAGCACCTCGAGCTGAACAGGATAATAACACCAGACAGCACAGATTCCGGGAAGGCAAATCCTGTGTAACAAACCTCCTAGAGTTCTATGATAAAGTAACAGAGGTAAGGCAAGAGAGAGAAGGGTGGGTTGATTGCATTTTCCTGGACTGCAGGAAGGCGTTCGACACAGTTCCTCACATGAGATTAGTAAAGAAGTTGGAAGAACAAGCATGTATAACAGGAAGGGCACTGGAATGGATCAGGGAATACCTCACAGGGAGGCAACAACGGGTCATGGTGCGTGATGAGGTATCACAGTGGGCCCCTGTGACGAGTGGTGTACCGCAGGGGTCAGTCCTAGGACCAGTGTTATTCTTGGTATATGTAAATGACATGACGGACGGGATAGACTCAGAAGTGTCTCTGTTCGCAGATGATGTGAAATTAATGAGGAAAATCACATCGGAAGAGGACCAAACAGGACTTCAAACAGACCTGGACAAGCTTGACATCTGGTCTAGCAACTGGCTTCTCGAATTCAATCCCACCAAATGCAAAGTCATGAAGATCGGAGAAGGGCAAAGAAGACCGCTGACAGAGTACAGGATAGGCGGACAAAGGCTACAAACCTCGGCAAAGGAGAAAGACCTTGGGGTGAGTATAACGCCAAGCACATCTCCGGAGGGACACATCAACCAGATAACTGCGGCAGCATATGGGCGACTGGCAAACCTAAGATTAGCGTTCCGTTACCTTAACAAGGAATCGTTCAAGACACTGTACACTGGTACGTCAGGCCCATACTAGAATATGCAGCACCAGTCTGGAACCCACACCTGGTCAAGCACGTAAAGAAACTAGAGAAAGTGCAAAGGTTTGCGACAAGGTTAGTTCCACAACTCAGGGGTCTGTCCTATGAAGAAAGGTTGAGGGAAATAGGACTAACAACGCTGGAGGAAAGAAGGGTCAGAGGAGACGTGATAATGACATACAAAATACTGCGGGAATCGACAAGGTAGACAGTGACAGAATGTTCCAGAGAGGGGAAAACAGAAACAAGGGGACACAACTGGAAGCTGAAGACTCAGATGAGTCAAAGGGATGTTAGGAAGCATTTCTTCAGCCACAGAGTAGTCAGGAAGTGGAATAGTCTAGAGAAAGATATAGTGGAGGCAGGAACCATACATAGTTTTAAGACAAGGTATGATAAAGCTCATGGAGCAGGGAGAGCAGAGACCCAGTAGCGGACAGCGAAGGCGGGGCCAGGAGCTGAGTCTCGACCCCTGCAACCACAATTAGGTGAGTACAATTAGGTGAGTACATCAGAGTGTCCAGGAGATGATAAGGAAACAACAAAGGAGATGCTTAAATCAGATCCAGAGATATTGAGAGAAAAGAAATGGGAAGAGAGGGAGAGGTCAATAATTATTCATGGGCTTCAGGAGGCTGAAGGGGAAAACCTATGATGAAAGAAAGCATTGGGAGGAAACAGAGATTAAGAGCATCATTGCAATAACAGGAGAGAAGGACATGTCTCAGGTAGAAAATTTTCACAGACTTGGCGGTATTCGAGGAAAAATCGACCAATCAAATTGACATTCAAGACGGAAGTGGTAAGGAGCAGGATACTACAACAGAAACCAATGTTAAAAGAATCTCAGGAATATCGACAAGTGTCCTCAATCGAGACAGAACACGAAAAGAAAGGGAACAACTGAAAGTGAGAGCAAGACGAAATCTGTGGAAGGAAAGAGACAGGA
>WNWK01030649.1:0-5000 GCA_009830355.1 Cherax destructor
GTGTGGTGTCATACACCATTGTGTGGTGTCATACACCATTGTGTGGTGTCATACACCATTGTGCGGTGTCATACACATTGTGTGGTGTCATACACCATTGTGTGGTGTCATACACCATTGTGTGGCGTCATTCACCATTGTGTGGTGTCATACACCATTGTATGGTGTCATACTCTATTGTGTGGTGTCATACACCATTGTATGGTGTCATACACTATTGTGTGGTGTCATACACTATTGTGTGGTGTCATACACCATTGTATGGTGTCATACACTATTGTGTGGTGTCATACACCATTGTGTGGCGTCATACACTATTGTGTGGTGTCATACACCATTGTATGGTGTCATACACTATTGTGTGGTGTCATACACCATTGTGTGGTGTCATACACCATTGTGTGGTGTCATACACCATTGTGTCGTGTCATACACCATTGTGTGGTGTCATACACTATTGTGTGTATCACCAGTGGGTCATACACTATTGTGTGGTGTCATACACCATTGTGTGGTGTCATACACTATTGTGTGGTGTCATACACCATTGTGTGGTGTCATACACCATTGTGTGGTGTCATACACCATTGTGTGGTGTCATACACCATTGTGTGGTGTCATACACTATTGTGTGGTGTCATACACTATTGTGTGGTGTCATACACCATTGTGTGGTGTCATACACCATTGTGTGTGTCATACACCATTGTGTGGTGTCATACACCATTGTGTGGTGTCATACACCATTGTGTGGTGTCATACACCATTGTGTGGTGTCATACACCATTGTGTGGTGTCATACACCATTGTGTGGTGTCATACACCATTGTGTGGTGTCATACACCATTGTGTGGTGTCATACACTATTGTGTGGTGTCATACACATGTGTGGTTCATACACATTGTGTGGTGTCATACACCATTATGTGGTGTCATACACATTGTGTGGTGTCATACGACCATTGTGTGGTGTCACTACACTATTGTGGTGTCTATAACTATCTTTGGTGTCTACACCTATTTGTGGTGTCATAACATGTCATATCTCTCTTGCTTCAAACTGTTTCATACCTACATACTACTGTTTACATCTGCTCATTGAATACTCTCTCTTTCTCTCTCTCTCTCTCTCTCTCTCTCTCTCTCTCTCTCTCTCCCTCTCTCCCTCTCTCTCTCTCTCTCTCCTCTCTCTCTCTCTCTCTCTCTCTGTCCCTCTCCCTCCCTCCCTCTCTCTCTCTCTCTCTCTCCTCTCTCTCTCTCTCTCTGCTTACATGACAACATTTAGTGGGATTTATATAGGGAGAACAGGACACTCTGTGGGCCATGCTATGTACCACGCAGAAGCAAGCGGGTATATACAGATTCTCCGTATATACCTGCCTGTCTCTGTTCTGCATTGATATAAAAATCGCTTGTGAGGTCAGACCATACAGGAGGAGAACGAAACAGCTTGAGACCATCCTGAGGCTCACTAATGTGCCCGGGCTAGGAAGAAATATGGCCTGTGAACCAGGCTGCCCAGCTTATGTCGCATCTGTGGTCGAGTGGTAAAGAGCGTCACTTGGTAACCTTGCCAGTTTCCCTGTAGAGGGATCGAGTCCTGCTGACTGCTATCTTTCTCTGTATATACCAGCCTGTATGTGATGGTGTGTGTGTGTGTGTGTGTATGTGTGTGTGTACTCACCTAGTTGTGATTGCAGGGGTCGATTCACAGCTCCTGGCCCAGCCTCTTCACTGGCCGCTACTGTGTGTGTGTGTGTGTGTGTGTGTGTGTGTGTGTGTGCGTGTTGTTATTCTGGTGCTGCTCTGATGTTAATTATTCACAAGTTTTTGTTAACCCGCTGATATGAGAGAAAGTTACCATTGTTATATCCAGGGAAGACAGCCAGAGAAATTTTGACTGCTGAGCCTAACATGATTTATGTGTAAATATTATAGTTTTATTGAAGTGCAAGGAGTGCTGCAGGCTCGATCCACCGTCCGTGTGGATCATTCAGATCAAGGAGTACTGGAGGCTTGATCCTGTGCTGGCTAAGCACCAGACACACTCACAATTCCAGCAACGGTATAGAACTCGGCTTCCTTGAAACAGGAAGCCAACAGTATACTCGTCCATGCTGGCAACAGTAGCACAGAGACTAACAGTAAAACAGTATATCAGGGAAGACTTACCCAGTGAGACATAGACATGTGGTGATAAACAAAATGCGGATGTAGTATACACAGACTTTGCGAAAGCCTTTGACAAGTTCGACCACTGTGTAATAGCACACAAAATACGTGATAAAGGAATAACAGGAAAAGTTGGTAGATGGATCTATAATTCTCTTGACAAATAGAACACAAAGAGTAATAGTAAACGGAGTAAAGTCTGAGGCAGATACGGTGAAAACCTCTGTTCCACAAGGCACAGTACTCACTCCCATTCTATTCCTCATCCTCATATCTGACATAGACAGATATGTAAGCCATAGCTCCGTGTCTTCCTTTGCGGATGACACCAGGATTGCCATGACATTGACCTCCATCGAAGACACCGCAAGACTCCAAGTGGACATCAACCAATTTTTCAAATGGGTCATTCAAAACTATATGAAGTTCAATGAAGAGAAATTTCAGCTACTCAGATATGGAAAACTTGAGGAAATTGAAACTGTATCAGGGTATACAACAAATTCTAACCATACAATAGAGCGAAAAAGTAATGTGAAGGACCTGGGAGTGATAATGTCAGAGGATCTCACCTTCAAAGACCACAACAACGTATATTCAACATCTGCTAGAAAAATGGTAGGATGGATGATGAGAACCTTCAAAACTAGGGACGCCAAGCCCATGATGATTCTCTTCAAATCGTTTGTTCTCTCTAGGCTGGAATACTGCTGTACACTAACTGCCCCCTTCAATGCAGGCGAAATTGCTGACCTGGAGAATGTATAAAGAACTTTCACGGCACACATAAGTACGATAAAGCACCTAAATTACTGGGAACGGTTGAGGTCCTTCATCTGTAATCCCTGGAATGCAGGCGAGAGAGATACATGATAATATACACTTGGAAAATCGTAAAGGGCTTAGTACCAAACTTGCACACGAAAATCACTCCCTATGAAAGCAAAAGACTTGGCAGGAGAGATGCAACATTCCCCCAATGAAAAGCAGGGGCGCTACGAGTACACTGAGACAACACAATAAGCGTCAAGGGCCCAAGACTGTTCAACTACCTCCCAACATACATAAAGGGGATTACCAATAGACTCCTGGCTGTCTTCAAGAAGGCACTAGACAGGCACCTAAAGTCAGTACCTGACCAGCCGGGCTGTGGTTCGTACGTCAGTTTGTGTGCGGCCAGCAGTAACAGCCTGGTTGATCAGACTCTGATCCACCACGAGACCTGGTCTCAGACCGAGCTGCGGGGGCGTTGACCCCCGAAACCCTCTCCAAGTATACTCCAGGTGTGTACAAGCCTAATGCAATAACTACGTCTATAAAGACTCAGTATGGAGAATAAGCTTACATTACAAGTAATTGTTGCTGAAGACTTGACAGAGGTTTACTCTGAGTCAGGTGTAGTCATGGTAAAAACTTTCTCTGCACATTATAGGGAAACAGAATTAGAAGCTGGCACCCACACGGGTAAGAGAAATGAGGACATAACAGCTAATAGAACCGACGGTGAAAGTCTTCCTGAGGTGGCTGGTTAATTGGGCTTAAAGCCTATAGACACCCGAGGGTCATTATGACTACACGTCTCCTGTCTGCCATCACTCATGAACAATGTAATCTCAATTACATTAAAATAAAGTCGAAGAGCGTGTGTGTGTATGTGTGTATATATAGTATATATATATATATATATATATATATATATATATATATATATATATATATATATATATATATATATATATATATATATATATATATATATATATATATATATATATATATATATATATATATATATATATATATATAAAAAGTTTTAAAAACTAATGAGACATTTGTACAACATTTGGGTATCTTTATTCTGGGAACATTTTCACCACACACTGGCTTCTTCAGTCTGATGCAGAAAAGGTGGAAGATGAGGAGGAGGTTGATGTAATCAGTCCCTCAGCCTGGAGTCGATGTGTTTAGTCCATCAGTCTTGACAAAAGTGCAACATATTAGTGGAGATGGGGCTTATATAAGGACTGAACACAGACTCCAGGCCGAGGGACTGATTACCTCAAACTCCTCCTCATCTTCCACCTTTTTCAGCATTGGACCGAAAAAGCCAGTGTCTCGCGAAACATTTCCAGAATGAAGATACCCTAATGTTGCACGAGTGTTTCATGTATGCAGTGTTGCTCTCGTTGCACGCATCAGGATACGCTCATCGGAATATATAAAGCTAGACCTGAGCTTCAATCCCAGTGGAATGGCGAGGGGCAATTCACCTCCGGAGTGGCGTCAGGAACAAGCGATCATGGTGTTGTAAACTTGGAGTCCCTGCTGGAAATGGAGCCGGGGAAGAAAACGGAAGGAGGAAATAACAGGAAGCCAGACAACAGAAGGGGAAACTGCGATGGGATGAGAAACCTCCTGAAAGGAGGGCGCTGGGGAATTAAACTGCAGAGACGGACTTAACTGAGACGCTTCGCCCGTGGACAGGAATTTGCATTCAATCACCGACTGATGAAGACTGTCCAAGGGCGAAACTTGTTAATAGAGTTCCTCTCTACACTTTCTTATTATTTTTTTGCGTAATTGTCTCGAACGATGAGAATCCAAGAGCTTTGGTGGAGATAAGTGACACTTAACGTAGCTAGGCTCTACAGGTATTTATATCAAATATGTAAAAAGGAAATATATAACAAGAGAGAAGTAGATGGATGACCCAGGGCTACAAGGAGGCCAGGAACGATGGAAAACTAGTGAGCTGAATATATGCCGAAGAGGACGAGGTTCGGCTACAAACGGGCCAGGACTGAGTGCAGGACTGGTCAGCTAACTGG
>WNWK01030649.1:10000-23342 GCA_009830355.1 Cherax destructor
TGATGTTGCTGGCTGCCAGGGTAGTCATCAAATGATGTTGCTGGCTGCCAGGATAGTCATCACATGAAGTTGCTGGCTGCCAGGGTAGTCATCACATGATGTTGCTGGCTGCCAGGGTAGTCATCACATGATGTTGCTGGCTGCCAGGATAGTCATCACATGATGTTGCTGGCTGCCAGGGTAGTCATCACATGATGTTGCTGGCTGCCAGGTAGTCATCACATGAATATGCTGGCTGCCAGGGTAGTCATCACATGATGTTGCTGGCTGCCAGGGTAGTCATCACATGATGTTGCTGGCTGCCAGGGTAGTCATCACATGATGTTGCTGGCTCCCAGGATAGTCATCACATGAAGTTGCTGGCTGCCTGGGTAGTCATCACATGATGTTGCTTACTGCCAGGGTAGTCATCACATGATGTTGCTGGCTGCCAGGGTAGTCATCACATGATGTTGCTGGCTGCCAGGGTAGTCATCACATGATGTTGCTGGCTGCCAGGGTAGTCATCACATGATGTTGCTGGCTGACAGGGTAGTCATCACATGATGTTGCTGGCTGCCAGGATAGTCATCACATGATGTTGCTGGCTGCCAGGGTAGTCATCACATGATGTTGCTGGTTGCCAGGGTAGTCATCACATGATGTTGCTGGCTGCCAGGGTAGTCATCACATGATGTTGCTGGCTGCCAGGTAGTCATCACATGATGTTGCTGGCTGCCAGGTAGTCATCACATGATGTTGCTGGCTGCCAGGGTAGTATCATATGTTGCTGGCTGCAGTCATCACATGATGTTGCTGGCTGCCAGGGTAGTCATCACATGATGTTGCTGGCTGCCAGGATAGTCATCACATGATGTTGCTGGCTGCCAGGGTAGTCATCACATGATGTTGCTGGCTGCCAGGGTAGTCATCACATGATGTTGCTGGCTGCCAGGGTAGTCATCACATGATGTTGCTGGCTGCCAGGGTAGTCATCACATGATGTTGCTGGCTGCCAGGGTAGTCATCACATGAGTTGCTGGCTGCCAGGTAGTCATAATGATGTTCTGGCTGAGGTAGTCATCAATGATGTTGCTGGCTGCCAGGGTAGTCATCACATGATGTTGCTGGCTGCCAGGTAGTCATCACATGATGTTGCTGGCTGAGGTAGTCATCACATGATGTTGCTGGCTGCCAGGGTAGTCACAAATGAGTTGCTGGCTGCCAGGGTAGTCATCACTGATGTTGCTGGCTGCCAGGGTAGTCATCACATGATGTGCTGGCTGCCAGGATAGTCATCACATGATGTTGCTGGCTGCCAGGGTAGTCATCACATGATGTTGCTGGCTGCCAGGGTTAAGCTCATCACATGAGTCTGGTCAGGAGTCATCACATGATGTCTGGCTGCAGACATCGATTGGTGCAGGTAGTCATCACATGATGTTGCTGGCTGCCAGGTAGTCATCAATGAGTGGCCCAGGGGCATCACATGAGTTGCTGGCTGCCAGGTATCATCACATGATGTTGCTGGCTGCCAGTAGTCTCAGTGGCTGGAGGTAGTCATCACATGAGTGTGCTGCATGCACGTGTGCTGGCTGCCAGGTAGTCATCACATGATGTTGCTGCTGCAGGTGCACCGATGTCTCAGGTCGATAGTCATCACATGATGTGCTTGCGTAGTCTCTGAGGGTAGTCATCACATGATGTTGCTGGCTGCAGGGTAGTCATCACATGATGTTGCTGAGGTAGTCTCAGCTGTTGGTGGTAGTCATCACATGATGTTGCTGGCTGCCAGGGTAGTCATCACATGATGTTGCTGGCTGCCAGGGTAGTCATCACATGAGTTGCTTGGCTGCCAGGGTTGAGTCAGTCTTGAAGTCATGATGTTGCTGGGCGTCCCAGTTGAGTAGTCATCACATGAGTTGCTGGCTGCCAGGGTAGTCATCACTGATGATAGTCTGATGCTGGCTGCCAGGTAGTCATCACATGATGTTGCTGGCTGCCAGGTAGTTAGTCTCGATCATGATGTTGCTGGCTGCCAGGTAGTCATCACATGATGTTGCTGGCTGCCAGGGTAGTCATGATGCTATGATGTCTGCTCGGCTGCCAGGTAGTCATCACATGATGTTGCTGGCTGCCAGGGTAGTCATCACATGATTTGTCTACTGGCTGCCAGGTAGTCATCCTAGTTGCTGGCCCGGTATCCGATGTGGCTGCCGGGTAGTCATCACGAGTTGCTGCCAGTAGTCATCACATGAGTCTCTGCCAGGTAGTCATCTGAGTTCTGTCGTAGTCATCCATGAGTTGGTGCCAGGTAGTACATCACTGATGTTGCTGCTGCCAGTAGTCATCACAGAGTCTGGCCCAGCACTATTCCAGTCACACATGAGTACTGGCGCCAGTAACAAAGTCATCACATGAGCTGGCTGCCAGGTAGTCATCACATGAGTACTCGCCAGTAGTCATCACATGATGTCCTGGTACACCTGCCAAAGATTCCACAGGTTATCTGAAATTCTGTGCAGTCTCTGATGCATATAGCCCTGTTCTTGCAGTCTTGTGAGCCCTGTTCTTGCAGTCTTGTGAGCCCTGTTCTTGCAGTCTTGTGAGCCCTGTTCTTGCAGTCTTGTGTTCAATTTTTGTGAAGTCTAAGATAGACTAAGAATGTTGTTGATGTTGTAGAACATCTTTGGCAAGTACTTAACCCAGGCTGAACAGCCTCTATGATCTTATTTAAAAAAAATGGATGATGACACCTTGTGTGGTTGCTGCTGGTGGTGGTGGTGATGATGACGGTGGTGCTGATGGTGGTGGTGGTGGTGATAAGTGTTGTTTTATGACTTTCTTGAAGACAGGTTTGAAAACTCTAGAGTTCTTTCTTGAGGGTGAAGTGAGGACTCACGATCCTCACTGGCTGGTTGAGGTCGTATGTGAAGGTCTATTGCTGGTTGAGGTCGTATGTGAAGGTCTATTGCTGGTTGAGGTCATCTGTGAAGGTCTATGGCTGGTTGAGGTCGTCTGTGAAGATCTATTGCTGGTTGAGGTCGTATGTGAAGGTCTATTGCTGGTTGAGGTCATCTGTGAAGGTCTATGGCTGGTTGAGGTCGTCTGTGAAGATCTATGGCTGGTTGAGGTCGTCTGTGAAGGTCTATTGCTGGTTGAGGTCGTCTGTGAAGGTCTATGGCTGGTTGAGGTCGTCTGTGAAGATCTATGGCTGGTTGAGGTCGTCTGTGAAGGTCTATTGCTGGTTGAGGTCGTCTGTGAAGGTCTATGGCTGGTTGAGGTCGTCTGTGAAGGTCTATGGCTGGTTGAGGTCGTCTGTGAAGGTCTATGGCTGGTTGAGGTCGTCTGTGAAGGTCTATGGCTGGTTGAGGTCGTCTGTGAAGGTCTATGGCTGGTTGAGGTCGTCTGTGAAGGTCTATGGCTGGTTGAGGTCGTCTGTGAAGGTCTATGGCTGGTTGAGGTCGTCTGTGAAGGTAAGTCAGTGTGTCACTATGAGATAAAACTTCTTTTGCTATCACCCACCACCACAACACCAACAACAACTACAACCACCACCAACACCAACCACCAACACCAACAACAACTACAACCACCACCAACACCAACCACCACCAACACCAACCACCACAACCACCACCAACACAAACCACCACCAACACCAACCACCACAACCACCACCAACACCACCAACACCACCAACATCAACAACAACAACCACCACCAACATCAACAACAACAACCAACACTAACAAAGTCAGACGCTCGTGGTAATTTCATTTGCATTCCATCTTTTCTTGTGGCGATTTATTCGTCCTGAATTTATTCTCAATTTATTCTGAACGCCGTTGTTGTGGGCGTTGAAGAATTGACCCACAAATGTCTTCACTGTTTTGGATGGTAGGGGATGGTAGGGGATGGTAGGGGATGGTAGGGGATGGTAGGGGATGGTAGGGGATGGTAGAGGATGGTAGGGGATGGTAGGGGATGGTAGGGGATGGTAGGGGATGGTAGGGGATGGTAGGGGATGGGAGCTGC
This sequence comes from Cherax destructor, assembly GCA_009830355.1. Taxonomy (NCBI): domain Eukaryota; kingdom Metazoa; phylum Arthropoda; class Malacostraca; order Decapoda; family Parastacidae; genus Cherax; species Cherax destructor. Next base: position 14,018 of record WNWK01030649.1, read on the forward strand.
GGATCTGACCCGCGAGGACAAGGCAGCCCGGCGGGTTTACCTGGCTACCCGTGACTTGGAGACATTGTTCCCAGTCCTAGCCGCTCACCCGCCCCCCTCGATGACGATGACGACGAAGAACTCACCGAAGACAACACCTGAAGAATCCCGTAGATGATCAAGCCCAATCATCACAGCTATACTCTCTCTCACTTCCTTCTATCTTATCCCCTATCCTTCTTCTTCCCCTCCGCTTTAAAAAAAAAAAAAAAAAAAAAAAGCCCAATAGGAGCCTATGTATGATGTAGGTGGAACTACAGCCTGATGACTTTCCTACCAAGACACGCCTGCCGGGACTACAAGAGTCCGAAGCCCAAAGAGATACTGACGAAGACCCAAGAGGACGACTGCTGATGAAGATGCGATGCCAAAAGACAATCCCCACCGTGGGGAGCCACAGCAAGAGAGAAGAAGAAGTCGCTCCCCACCCGGGGGGCCCCAAGAAAGAAGACTGAAGAAAGAAGATGATCGACACCCTCTACCCAGGGGGCCAAGGCCGGGTCACCATTTGGAGAAGACCCGGGCCGGACATACCGGCGAACCTATAAGAAGAAGAAGGAGGGGATGGTAGGGGATGGTAGGGGATGGTAGGGGATGGTAGGGGATGGGATGGGATGGTAGGTTATGGTAGGGATGGTAGGGGATGGTAGGGATGGTAGGGGATGGTAGGGGATGGTAGGGGATGGTAGAGGGGATGGTAGGGGATGGGATGGGATGGTAGGTTATGGTAGGGGATGGTAGGGATGGTAGGGGATGGTAGGGATGGTAGGGGATGGTAGGGGATGGTAGGGGATGGTAGGGGATGGGAGGGGATGGTAGGGGATGGTAGGGGATGGAGGGATGGATAGGGATGGTAGGTAGTGGTAGGGGATGGTAGGGGATGGTAGGGGATGGTAGGAGGATATGGTAGGGGATGGTAGGGATGGTAGGGATGGTAGGGGATGGTAGGGAGGATGGTAGGGGATGGTAGGGGATGGATAGGGATGGTAGGTGGATGGTAGGGATGGTAGGGATGGTAGGGATGATGGTAGGGGATGGTAGGGGATGGTAGGGGATGGGAGGGGATGGTAGGGGATGGTAGGGGATGGATGGGATGGTAGGATATGGTAGGGGATGGTAGGGGATGGTAGGGGATGGTAGGGGATGGTAGGGGATGGTAGGGATGGTAGGGGATGGTAGGGATGGTAGATGGTAGGGGATGGTAGGGGATGGTAGGGGATGGATGGTAGGGTATGGTAGGGGATGGTAGGGGATGGTAGGGGATGGTAGGGATGGTAGGGATGGTAGGGAAGGAGATGAGTAGGGAGGAGGGATGGTAGGGGATGGTGGGATGGAGGATGATGGGAGGAGGATATGGGAGGGGATGGTAGGGGATGGACTTGGAGGATATGGGAGGGGATGTGGGTAGATGGTGGGCTAGGAGCTGGGGTCTAATAATGATAGGCCTACTGCTAAAGATTAAGACTACAGAGAAATCCAAAAGTAGTTCTCATAGACAAAATCCAAGTCACAGATCACTTCTAGTATTGAAACTCTGGTTAATGAAGATGGTAAATTACACTGACGATAACAAAGATATGAGCGAAATAATAAAGTGTCAATACGACTGAGTGTTGAGCGAGCCACTAAGCCACTAAGCCACTAAGCCACTAAGCCACTAAGCCACTAAGCCACTAAGCCACTAAGCCACTAAGCCACTAAGCCACTAAGCCACTAAGCCACCTGGAGACCGACCATCTTAATGAGTTCTTCATGGATGATAGAAAACACTGCTGACATCTATATGACCTCTGATATAACTTGACCTCAAAGAAACGACTGATTCATGACAGTTCTCTCCTTCCCAGACTCTGACTTATATGGAACTCCATATTTATCAAAAACTGAAAGAAAGCATTATCAGGATCTTTAAATATTATATGGAAAAGAAGCCTGGACACTGGAGTCACTGAAGACCACTGATATAGATCCACTCCACAAAGGTGGCAGTAAAGAAATGGCAAAAAACTATTGTCAGACAGAACTGACATCCCACATTATCAACAATTTTGAAAGGGTTTTAAGAAGCAAGATTTCCAATCACATGGAATCACAACAGTTGCACATCCAAGGTCAACATGTGTTCACAACAGGTCACTTAGTGTCTTTCAAAATTGCTGAATCACAAGGACATAGTGTTAGATGCAGTGGAAGACAAATGGCAGATTTAGTTTACTTTGACGTTGTAAAATCATTTGACAGGTGTGACCATGATGAACTAGCGCATAAAATACGTTAAAAAGAAATAACTTAAAAGGCGGACAGGTGGATATTACTTCTTAACTAATAGAACCCAATGAATAATAGTAAATAGATGGAAATCAGAGGCTGCCACAGTGAAAAGTTGTGTCTCGCAAGGCACAATACTCACCCCACCTTTCTTTCTCCTTCTATATCATCCTCTGTAGGCGATAGTGAACTCCGTCTGAGAGTGTCATCCACAGAAGATACAGTGAGACTCCAAGCTGACATAAACCAAGTCTTCCAGTGGACCACTGACAAGAATATAATGTTCAATGAGGAGAAATTTCAGTTACTACGTTACAGAAGGATTGAGAAAATAAAAGAAACATCACTATACAAGACAAATTCAAATATAACATATGTTTGATGTGAGAGACCTGGGAGTGATAATGTCAGAAGATCTGGCATTCCAGAATTACAACAATGTTATTATCTCATCTGCAAGGAAAATAATAGGTTGGACAACTAAAAACCTCTAAAACAAGGGAGGCCAAGACAATGACGACAGTCTTCAGGTCACTGGTTCTCTCAAGGCTGTAATATTAGTGTGAACCATTGGTCTCCTTAAAGGCAGAAGAAACTGCTGAGCTGGAAAATACACAGAGAATCTTCACAGGTCGTATACACTCAGTCGAGTACCTAAATTACTGGGAGCATCTGAAGTTCCTTAAACAATACTTCTTAGAAAGTCTGAGAGAAACATACATGATAACGGAGGAATGGCGCCCAACCCTGCACAAGAGGCTTAGCAGACGCTGCAAGATAACACCGGTTAAAAGCAGGGCAGCAACGAGCACACTGAGAGAGAACTCAATAAATGTAAAGGGACCACGACTCTTCAACACGCTCCCTTCATGCATAAGGTGAATCACCAACAGACCCTGGCTGTCTTCGACAAGTTCCTCAACTCATTTCCTGATCAGCCAGGCTGTGGTGCGGGTACCAACAACCAGGAGACCTGGTCTGGGACCTGGCTGGGGGGACGCTGACCCCTGGCTGCTCCCTCAAGTATACTCCAGACCTCCAGGTATACTCCAGAGACAACCTACAGGTAATTCTGGGTATAATGATACATATATCGTTATTTTTTCACTAATAATAATAATAATAATAATAATAATAATAATAATAATTATTATTATTATTATTATTATTATTATTATTATTATTGTTATTAAGATTATATTTATTAAGATTATATTTATTCTTACTGTTACCTGGAGGGCATTCCGGGGATCAACGCCCCGGCGGGCCGGTCCATGACCAGGCCTCCTGGTGGATCAAGGCCTGATCAACGAGGCTGTTACTGCTGGCCGCACGTAGTCCAACGTACGAACCACAGCCCGGCTGATCTGACACTGACTTAAGGTATCTGTCCAGCTCCCTCTTGAAGACAACCAGAGGTCTATTGGTAATTCCCCTTATGGCTGGTGGGAGGCTGTTGAACAGTCTTGTGCCCCGGACACTTATTGTGTTTTCTCTTAGTGTACCAGTGGCGCCCCTACTTTTCACTGGGTGTATGTTACATCACCTGCCAAGTCTTTTGCTTTCGTAGGGAGTGATTTCTGTGTGAAAGTTAGGGACCAGTCCCTCTAGAATCTTCCAGGTGTAGATTATGATATATCTCTCTCGCCTGCGCTCCAGTGAATACAAGTCAAGTGTTTCCAGGCGTTCCCAGTAGTTAAGGTGTTTGATGGAACTTATACGTGCCGTAAAGGTTCTCTGTACATTCTCTAGATCTGCAATTTCACCTGCCTTGAATGGGGATGTTAATGTACAGCAGTATTCCAGCCTAGAAAGAACAAGTGATTTAAAAAGGATCATCATTGGCTTGGCATCTCTTGTCTTGAATGTTCTCATTATCCATCCTATCAGTTTCCTCGCAGATGTGATAGTGGCACTGTTGTGATCCTTGAAGGTGAGATCCTCAGACATTACCACTCCCAGGTCCCTCACATTATTTTTCCGCTCTATTGTGTAATTAGAGTTTATAGTATACTCAGTTCTAGCTATTATTTCCTACAGTTTTCCATAACGGAGAAGTTGGAATTTGTCTTCATTGAACATCATATTGTTCTCCGTTGCCCATTGGAAAACTTGGTTTATATCTTCTTGGAGATTTGCCGAGTCCTCAATGGATGACACTCATGCAGATCCTAGTTTCGTCTGCAAAGGATGATACAGTGCTATGGTTTACATCTCTGTCTATGTCTGATATAAGGATGAGGAAGAAGATAAGGGCGAGTACTGTGCCTTGTGGAACAGAGCTCTTCACTATGGCAGCTTCCGATTTAACTCTGTTTACCACCACTCTTTGTGTTCGATTGGTTAGAAAGTTAAAGATCCATCTGCTTACTTTGCCAGTTATCCCTTTAGCACGCATTTTGTGTGCTATTACACCATGGTCGCACTTGTCAAAGGCTTTTGTAAAATCTGTGTATACTACATCTGCATTCTGTTTGTTTTCCAGTGCATCTAAGACAATATCATAGTGGTCCAGTAGTTGCGAGAGGCAGGAGCGACCTGCTCTGAACCTATGTTGCCCTGGATTGTACAACTGTTGGGAGTTCAAGTGGTTTGCAATCCTGCTTCTTAGAACTCTTTCAAAGATTTTTATAATGTGGGACGTTAAAGCTCTTAGCTACTGCTTTGCTGCTACCTTTATGGAGTGGGACTATATCCGTTGTTTTCAGTGACTGTGGAATCTCACCTGTGTCTATGCTCCTTCTCCATAGCATACTTTGGGCCCATGAGAAGGATTTCTTGCAGTTCTTAATGAACACAGAGTTCCATGAGTCTGGGCCTGGGGCTGAGTGCATGGGCATGTTGTCAATGGCTTTCTCAAAGCCTAGTGGAGTTAGGGTTATGTCAGAAATTTGGCATACATTGACAGGGTTTTACCTGGAGAGAGTTTACCTGGAGAGAATTGGACTGTCTATCTTTAGACTGAATAGTGGCTCACTGAACACAGTCATAATGAGATTTCAGTATCTCACTCATAAACATTAAATTATAAAAAAAAATAAAAATAAATAAAAACAATAAAAAACTGAAGCACAACAAAAAAGACCGGAAACAAAACTTTCACTTCTGAAAAAAAATAAATGAAAAGGGAACACTGAGGTCTGCTTAATGACCTAAGATGAACAACGACGGAAAAAAAAAAATCCCGTAAATTTCTCCAGCAAATAATTCTTAAATCGTCATCAGCTTTTAAGAGATAGAGAAAAAGAGGAGCCTAATTGCTCGTTCATTTGTTAAGGACTTTTAATGACGGGTTCGACTGTAATTACTGCCGTCTTCATTAATTCTGACGGGGGAGCCTTAGGCCTACCCTCGTTTTGGTGGGAAAGAATTAGCAATTTTAAATGACTGGCGTTTTGGTGGAATTTTGCGTTAACGTTTAGTGAAATAATCATTAAATGTTAATAATAATAATAATAATAATAATAATAATAATAATAATAATAATAATAATAATAATAATAATAATAATAATAATAGTATTATTATTATTATTATTATTATTATTATTATTATTATTATTATTATTATTATTATTATTATTATTATTATTATTATTATTATTATTATTATTATTATTATTATTATTATTATTATTATTATTATTATTATTATTATTATTATTATTATTATTATTATTATTATTATTATATAAGTGAAATGGGCTGTCAAAAAAGGCATCTCTAAAACAGTACATAAATAAAAGCAATAAACATAATAAAACAATAGCAAATAAATTCGTAATAACAATGACAGTTTTAAGAAAGATTTTCTAGGTTATGTCAGAGTATGACGGAAACAGGACAAGTGTTTCCTGACGCGGGTCAAAGTCAGATGACCCGCAGCTGGAGCTTTCGGTCACCTGACCGAAACCTTCCACTGGCTTACCAGTTCACCCCCTTAAAAAAAATAATATATGGTTAATGCTCCACAATATCGGTGTCTACTTAAATCTGGCTCCATGGTGACCAGCTGGGCCAGCTGGTCTTCACTCCATGTTGTCAAATGCCCCTCAGTGTGTTTGTGTATTATGCTGGTCTTACTTCAGCATCCCTCCTTCTAGTGCCTTTTCAGTATATTCGTTGATTCCAATAGACAGACTTCTGCCAGTCTCTCCATTGTACTTTTTATCGCAGTGTCCACATGGGATAATGCAGTACACTGGTGGTAGATGCTGCAGAAGTTATACCAGTCTTTTTGGGGTAAGATTTTGAAAACTGTGTAAACTATCGATGATGTCACTCTTGGTGAGTACTTTAAGGGTCTTGTTTGCTGCATATCATCACTAAGTACCTCTATGTGGTGCATTGTGAAGGGGTAGTACTCAAGATGGTCGTGGACGAAGAAAGAAGGGAAGTGAAGATGTGAAGGTATGTATGACAAGCTTCTACGAGTACAGCAACTGGACTAGACGTATGCAGAGAATGCAGTTATGATTTTTGTCTTGGTACGTGTATCGTGGTATGGGTAGAAGCGTATTGAATCGTTCTTAATAGAGGGTATCGTATACATTTTGAAAGACAGGGTGAAACCGTCGGGTGTCCTGCGTGGAAGGACGTCTGAGAAGGAAGTTTGACCATTCTCTTCGAGCTCAAAAGTAAATTTGATGATAGTCTTAGTCATGTTAATTTGCCTAAGGTGTTGGGTACAACACCAGGATATCATCGACATGCCTTCATCATGTTACGGAACATTTGATGAAATGAAATAAGGTTCAACTTGGCATCAGGAAACCAGAGTTAGGGAGACGTCGGTGTTAAGAAGCATCGCTGATAACGATAACAATTAGTACTACAGAAATCAGGAAGTTATGATAGATCTGCCACACATGTTTCTTGAAGACGTGTAACTCAGCCTGCCTCCAGACACAGCCATCAGGTGACCTCAACACTTTATGTGTACCTGTGTTCTCCATGGCCCTCCATGTTTGAGTGTACAAGGTCTCAGGACCGAAATGATTCCAAAATGAAATGTCCTGTTTGCTCACGTGCGTTTATCCATAACTTGTCGGTATTATAGACCAAGATTTTTACCAAGAAACACAAGAGTTGTATGAGAATGATTGGAGGTGAGGTGTAATGTTGCTGTCATCTCCCTCACCCGCCTGTCTTGTGGCTGTCATCTCCCTCACCCGTCTGTCTTGTGGCTGTCATCTCCCTCACCCGTCTGTCTTGTTAGTGTCTGTTACCCCTCCCTCCCCCCACTCGTCCCTCCTCCCTTCTCCTCACCCATCACTGAATAGAACTTCCAGCTCTGCTGGAACTGCAACTCTGCTGGAACTGCAGCTCTGCTGGAACTGCAACTCTGCTGGAACTGCAACTCTGCTGGAACTGCAACTCTGCTGGAACTGCAACTCTGCTGGAACTGCAACTCTGCTGGAACTGCAGCTCTGCTGGAACTGCAGCTCTGCTGGGACTGCAACTCTGCTGGAACTGCAGCTCTGCTGGAACTGCAGCTCTGCTGGAACTGCAACTCTGCTGGAACTGCAACTCTGCTGGAACTGCAGCTCTGCTGGAACTGCAACTCTGCTGGAACTGCAGCTCTGCTGGAACTGCAGCTCTGCTGGAACTGCAGCTCTGCTGGAACTGCAGCTCTGCTGGAACTGCAACTCTGCTGGAACTGCAGCTCTGCTGGAACTGCAGCTCTGCTGGAACTGCAGCTCTGCTGGAACTGCAGCTCTGCTGGAACTGCAGCTCTGCTGGAACTGCAGCTCTGCTGGAACTGCAACTCTGCTGGAACTGCAGCTCTGTTGGAACTGCAACTCTGCTGGAACTGCAACTCTGCTGGAACTGCAACTCTGCTGGAACTGCAGCTCTGCTGGAACTGCAGCTCTGCTGGAACTGCAACTCTGCTGGAACTGCAGCTCTGCTGGAACTGCAGCTCTGCTGGAACTGCAACTCTGCTGGAACTGCAACTCTGCTGGAACTGCAGCTCTGCTGAAACTGCAACTCTGCTGGAACTGCAGCTCTGCTGGAACTGCAGCTCTGCTGGAACTGCAGCTCTGCTGGAACTGCAGCTCTGCTGGAACTGCAACTCTGCTGGAACTGCAGCTCTGCTGGAACTGCAGCTCTGCTGGAACTGCAGCTCTGCTGGAACTGCAGCTCTGCTGGAACTGCAACTCTGCTGGAACTGCAGCTCTGCTGGAACTGCAACTCTGCTGGAACTGCAACTCTGCTGGAACTGCAACTCTGCTGGAACTGCAGCTCTGCTGGAACTGCAACTCTGCTGGAACTGCAACTCTGCTGGAACTGCAATTCTGCTGGAACTGCAACTCTGCTGGAACTGCAGCTCTGCTGGAACTGCAGCTCTGCTGGAACTGCACGTCTGCTGGAACTGCAACTCTGCTGGAACTGCAACTCTGCTGGAACTGCAGCTCTGCTGGAACTGCAGCTCTGCTGGAACTGCAGCTCTGCTGGAACTGCAGCTCTGCTGGAACTGCAGCTCTGCTGGAACTGCAGCTCTGCTGGAACTGCAGCTCTGCTGGAACTGCAACTCTGCTGGAACTGCAGCTCTGCTGGAACTGCAACTCTGCTGGAACTGCAACTCTGCTGGAACTGCAACTCTGCTGGAACTGCAACTCTGCTGGAACTGCAACTCTGATGGAACTGCAACTCTGCTGGAACTGCAACTCTGCTGGAACTGCAGCTCTGATGGAACTGCAGCTCTGCTGGAACTGCAACTCTCCTGGAAGGAAACATTTGAAGCTGCCGCAGCTTCTGAACCCATAATAGAGAGTTTTTTAATGTTTCTACTGGAGTCTCCCAGCTCAGGCTGACACTACTGGAGTCTGCCAGCTCAGACTGACACTACTGGAGTCTCCCAGCTCAGACTGACACTACTGGAGTCTCCCAGCTCAGGCTGACACTACTGGAGTCTCCCAGCTCAGGCTGACACTACTCTAGTCTCCCAGCTCAGACTGACACTACTGGAGTCTCCCAGCTCAGACTGACACTACTGGAGTCTCCCAGCTCAGACTGAC
>WNWK01030650.1:0-23342 GCA_009830355.1 Cherax destructor
CTTCACGAAGATCCTCGTCGAACCATTTAATGCAATGCCATATAGGTCTTCATGACAAATACAAAAGTGTCATGGATTATCGCCGGCAGCAACACTGAAGCGTTAGCTGGTAAATGGCTCCCTTAAGAAGCTCCACACACCGTGTTGCTCCTCCTCCGAACACTGGTCGCCATCTTGGAGAAAATCGGAAGTTGCGCAAAGACTGGACCAGGAGCAACTGCGCAGCACAACCTCTCGGCCCGTGAGCGAAGAGGTCAATGAGGATTATTGGATAGTTCGCAAGGGACAAATGAGATTTGCTCTGTGGAAAAAGCTGAAGAGATTTTGAGTGTAGTGGGGAAATGGGAGATAATAGTCCTGATGATGGAGGATTGGAAGTGCACGATGTGCAGGTTATTGTTCATAATGAGGATAGGGAAACTGATATGGAAATTCATAATGATTCAAGGAAACGAGCCATGGCCATGAGTGATGATGATGTACTTACCCCTGCGCAAAGGTCCTGTAAAAAAAGTGTCTGTTGAGGTACCGAAAAGGCCTTTGAAAAATAAGAAAAGGGAGGTGATGTACAAGAAGTGAAGAATATGGATAGGAACGGTAGTAATGGACAAAGTAGTTTGGTAATGGAAGGAAAAAGAGTTAGTAGATCCAAAGGAAAACCACCTCTAATGTTTTTCAGGAGCATCACGTTAAATGTTAATGGAGCTATGGCAGGAGGTAAGAAGGAAGTGGATAGAGGTGTGCATGAAAAGATATGCAGTGGATGTGGCCTTTATACAAGAGCATAATTGTCGATGTGGTAGAAATTTGATTGTGCCGGATTATAGAGTGTATGCTGGTAGTTCTGGGTCTTTCAAGAGTGGAGTGGCGGTTTTAGTGAAGGAGAATAGCCTTTTCAGTTGTTGAAGTGGGAAGAGGGTAGGGAGGGAGGGTAGTGAGAGTAGACGGGGTATGGGGCGGTGTTCGTGTTGCTTTCATTGGCGTTTATTTACCAGTACTAGCGTTAGAAGTGTAAAGGAAGAGTTTGTGAGGGAACAATTGATTTATTTTTTGAGAGGATTGCCAGAGATGGTAGTATTGGGGGTGATTGGAACTGTATCAACGAGAAAAGGATGTAGAACCAAGGGGTGGATGTGTTGCGTGTTTTGTGATGTTTTGGGTAGTGTAGGTTTAGTGGATGTAGTTGCAGGGGTGATAATGTAGATTTTACATTTATAAGGAGGGGATATGGTGCGAGGTTAGATAGGATATATGTTTCTAGGATGGTTAATGTTGGTACGGTTACGAGTGTGGATGTTGGATTTTCAGACCATAGAGGGGTGTTAGTTGACTTGGAATGGTCGGGAATGGTCGGGTGGGTGGCTGGCGATTGGAAATTGAATGTGCAATTATTGGAAGGTGAGGAAGCAGTGATGGGTTTTGGTGAATGGTGGAAGTGTGTGTGGGCAAATGGAGGTTAGAGAAGGATATTGTTGCATGGTGGGTGAATATAGCGAAGCCAGCTATTCAGAAATATTATAGGATGAAAGGTAGAGAAGAGGCGCAATGGAAGTATGGGTTCCAGAAGTATTTGGAAGGACAATTTTTTTTTTTTTTTTTTTTTATTAAAAACAGTACAGACAAGTATAGACAAGAAGAGTTACAACAGGAACAAAATATGTATGTGATAATATAATAAATATACACTGTCATAATCCAACACGTCAGCAGGATAGAAATTTGACATTTCATATTCGATGTAAACCCGTTACATCATAACCCGCAATTGCAGAAACACAACATTCAAAACAATGATAAGTACTATAACAAGCATAGTATTATGTCACTAAATACAATTACAAACCAAGAATCCCCCTCCCAGAGCACCGTACAACACGTGCTCTAGTAGCAGGACCCTCCCGAGCACCGTACAACACGTGCTCTAGTAGCTGGACCCTCCTGCAGCTCCACACTGTACAAATCACAAGGGAAACCCCAACTTAACTTATTTGTGTTGAGAGCCCAACACAGTGTTTCTCAACATAATATATCATACCTCTGAACTCTAAACATAAACATCTAACCATGTGTACCTTAAATATGTTGATACCGTTATTTAAAAAAAAAAAAAACTTTTACATCCTATTGAAAACGGTACATACAGGTATATACACTACAATAAGAGGATACCTAATATGAATGTAAATTATGTTCAACAATGCTTATTAATATTACAACACGCCAACACCCCCCACCCCCTAATACATTTACAAATCAAAGTCAACCTTACCATGTATAGTATTTGACCATACATAGATGTTGTTCGTTTGCCTTAGTATTACATACAAGTTAAGTCGAAACACATTTTGTTCAATACAAATTATCTTTGTCGACACTCGACTCCAGTCCAACTCTCATGTGTGTTACATGGGGATCAAGAAGCACCTTAGTTTACGTCTCCAATCATTACAAAACATTCGAGGCTACAAAACACAATTCTCCTACCACAGGTCTTGTTCATGGTAAACATACCATCCAAGGTTAATTGCCATAACTCTCCACATGCTTTGTCGTGCTCCCTAACACAAAACTAGTTGTCCTTTTGATATCATCAGAAAAACCTTAGGTTCTCTGGCATTAGATCTCTTATGCTCTTAATTCTCCCCCCCCTCTTACTAGGTACACAAAACACCTAACTAAACCTCAGTACATATTACCAGTATACATCGGACCACATAAGAAATTTTAACACATGACCAATCAACACTAATAAGAATCATAGCCTAATTGTATACTATGTTCTATCCATCAGATATACAACTTGGAAATCTCTCCATGTTGTCAATTCGCACAATCTGAGTCGGTCCTATGAAGGCCACAAAAGTAACGCAAACAGAGGATATAACCCTTATTTGGCACAATGGGTTGTCACTGTTCTGAAAGTCTTCGGGCTAAATAGCGGGGTTTGAATATCCAACTCTCATACCTCTATACTACATATAAGACCGACTTTCCATGCAAAAGAAGTTTACCTACCACTTAATAACTAACAGTTCCACCAAAAATGATAAAACCATGCACTGTCTCCATTTTGAACTCCCTCCCCCAGTCTGAGTCCAATCACACGAGAACCTAACCCCGGACCAACTACAGGTCACCTTCCTCATCCTAGGCCACATCCACATCTTGGCCACTTTTCATAGCGCACTTTATACATAAAATGAAAAACACCCTCCTCACCGAAGACTAGCCCACACGCTCTGTCATGGTACCATTCAACACGTAGTGGATGTCACAAACCCTTTTAATACATCCATCGTTAGATGTCTATATCCCAACGAAAGTCTCTCTCCCAGCTATGTCCATACACTTCACGATTTCTACATTTCGTTCTGTAAAACCGACACGCTGAGGCTGATGCGCCGCACTTCTAATCTCCGCATCCCCAAGAAACATATAAAAATCGAGTACCAAGTACGAAACCGATCGTCGGACCGCATCCAACAACCCCATACCTCTAAACTTAACGCCCTAGCATTGACAATCCTCACCGCCTACCTGTCGTAGGACGCCCTGAAACCAGTTCCCACCCTTATTAATTTTTACAAAAGTATACGAATGGAGGCCATTTCCGGCCATCCCACCTGTACAGTTTGATCCCGAGTCACACCCATTACATACAACTGCGCCCAGACGCAAGGATGCCGAAGGAAATGGAATCCAGTTCTGAACCCGAGGTTGCAATCGCAATCTCCTTGAACCAATACCATATGGTCTTCCAATGGTAACCCGGATAAACCTCCTCACCAATGACTCACCCACGACATACCAATATTATCCAGTTTACATACCTTTTACCCTCTTGGGGTTTTGTGCTACCAATAGATGCCGCAACATGGCTTCACATAACATTAAACCTTACCCACCCACCACCTTCTAACCCTCTCCATTACTGTTCAACCTGCCCTCCCAACTCCGCTCTGCTCTAGATATTCCTGCTGCACATAAATACCAATCAAACACCTATGTACCGTATTAGCCCCATACCTCCTTAGTATTTTTGTCATGACGACACCCTTTCCCTCAACCAATGTGGACGGAATCCCCATATAAAATTCAAAACTCCCTCTGTAACCTCAGTACATCCTCTGGAAGCAAAGGGATAAACGCTGCCACAAACCATAATTTACTATACACAAGGACATTTATGACAATTACCCTCTGAAGTATTTGTCACCTCACTTGTGCCATCCAGCCATTTCAGAAGGGTGACAATGACGATTATGTGGAACGTTTCGCCTCCAGGAGCTTTCTCAAGCCTGAGCAAACGTTGCCACACAAATGTCACATTGTTATTTGTGTCCTTTACTTAACATATTGTCGGTAATTCTACCAATATTATTACATTCTAGAATGGCTGCATCTACAACTAAAGACGAATTAATTGTTCTTGCAGATCTTTCCTCCTCACAAAAATGTACTCACATATTTTAAGCTCTACAGTTTTCCACCCATACTCCTTGCCCAACGTCCCCCCCACCCAGGACCCCACCTCCAAAAATTTTGATTTTTCCCTGTTAAACGCATCCCTGACGCATCTCCAAAAAAACTATAACCCTGTTAATGAATTCCAACCTACCCACTATGCACCATTATGGAGTATCATCAACGATCCTATGATGCCCACTCTACACCCTGCGCAGAAAACCCGCCCCACTCCTCCGTTAACAACCATAAAAAGGGTCCTGCAAACAGGCAAAAGAGCTGGGAGAGGGGACACCCGCAGCAGCCCCCACCCCATGCCTATCGCGGACCCCACCTCCCATTCACCTGAACCCGTAGTTTTGCATCAATGTATAGCATATGCAATCCCATGACACTATCTTTCCCCAAAACCCTGTTTTAATAATATTGAAATAAAGTCTCCCATCTCATTATCAAAAGCCTTTGCCCAATCCAATCCCAATCTTCCCCCCCCATGACGTTTCCAAAAACCTTTAATTCAAGATGGCCGACCTCAGACCTTCCAGGAATCCCATATTGCCCTTCCCATACCACTTTATCTAACACTCGCTTTTAAAACATTAGCAAAATCCCTTTCAAATGCCCCTGCTTACTTCTGCCCCTGCTTACTTGTCCCTTTTCTGCCCACATTCACTCCTGTCTTCCCCTTTAGCCCCCCCTTATATGTTCATGTGAATTCCATTTTCCTTACCCCCTGGGAAGATCCTGTCCGTGTCTGTTCTATTCTTACCTTGCGCGAAAGCCCAACTACCAGGCGGCTTCCGTCTTTCTTCTAGACCATTTTCGTTCTCATTCCCATGTCATCGGCAGTATACACCGATGGCAAATTCATTGACGGCGGGATTCCAGGTGTTTCCAAAGGGATTGTACGAGGCATCTATTACCCTTGGCTAGCATATTTACGGTTTTAATTGTATGCCATTCCCTTTTGGCACTTATCCGTATTGCATCTATGCCTGTGTCACATTTGTGGTCGTTTCAGACTCCTTAGGGGCTTTTTCAGGCTAACCAAATTGATACACCTCACCCCTGTTCTTTCTGTGATCCACCTTTGGTTACGCCGCATTTAGCAAGATAAGATATTGTTTTTGTTGGGTCCCTGGTCATGTTATCCGGAAGGGAAAAGGAGACACGCCGCGCGGGGGACATGACATTCCAGTTTAATAGAGGTGTTCCTTTTTCGGACTATTTTGGGTCATTGCTACCCCCCTTCGCACCCGTTTGGGAACAACGCTGGGCTCCTGCTGAATAACAAATTTCATTCTATTAAACCGATAAGGTTTTGGCCTTTTTCTTGTCACTAATGCCGAGGTTGGGGGACCACACTTCCCCCTTCGCATCGGCCCCACCCCGCTTACTCAGGGGATTTATGGGGAGGTCCCCCGCCCCCCTCTGGAACATTTGTCCCAGTGTCTGCCCACATATTCTGTTGGACTGCCCACTCATCAACAGCACGCAGAATTTTCCTCCAACGACGCCCTTTGCTTCTGGGGCCTTTTTTACCTTCCCCTTTTTCCCGATGGACCCTCCTTTTAAACCTGACTACCATTATTTTTTACAGAAACTGACTTACTACACAAACTCGACGATTATACCTTTTTGCATTCAGTCCCTTCTACCCTTACCCCTTTTTCTTCCCTATCCCTGACTGTCCCCCATCCTGCTACACCATACCCTACTAATCGTCCATTTAAGGGTGTTGATTATGAGCGAGACTTCAATTGGGTTGGTAGGAGCTAGGAATAGCGTATTAGGGTAGGTGTTTGTGAGGTAGTCTGTTGGACGGGTGTTTGAGCTTGGGATTTTACTCGCTAGATTCTTTCCTATGGTGGATTATTATTATTATTATAATCAAATAGAAGCGCTAAACCACAGGGGTTATACAGCTCCTATGGTGGAGAAGAAAACATTAAGTCTGTTTGCTGTCTCAGTAGGTGAGAGTAGGGGTTCATCTGCTCTTGATAATTTGATGGTGTTGTTTTTCGCTATCTTATTATTTCCTAGAATTGCAGATAGGGTCTTCCAGGTCTTTTTCATATCACCTTTTATGTTCTGGAGTCTGTTCTCATAATACAATTTTTTTGATCTCCTTATCAGGCTGGTAAGGATTGATGAGTAGCGTTTGGATTGTTCTCTGGTTATTAGACCCCTTCTGTATTGTTTTCATATTGGTGCCTTTTGTTAATGGATTTAAGGATGCTGGGTGTTAGCCAGGGATTGTTAAGTCTCTTAGCTGTGATCTGTTTAGTTTTTTTAGGCCAATGTTTGTTATAGAGGTGGTGGGTTTTGTTAAGGAAATTCTTGATGCATTCATTAGTATCTGTATATGTTTCTAACTCATTATGCCAGTCAATATTAATCATAGCTTTTATAAAGTTATTTACAGCTGACTCATTATGTAGTCTGAAGGTAACTTTTGTAATATCTAGGGTAATTTACCAAGATTAGTTATGAGAAAGGTCGGATAGTGGTCTGTGGTGTTGTCTGTGATGATGCCTGATTTTAGAGGGCTATAGTATTAGTCCAGATGTGGTCTAGTAATGAGGTAATAGTCTCTGAGATTCTTGTAGGTTTTGATATTGTTGGTAGTAACAAGCAGTTGCTCATAGTGTTTGTGAATTCTGTTACTTGTGGGTCCTGGTCATGTAGGAGATTTATATTGAAGTCTCCTGTGAGCAGCAAATGGTCTTTGTTCATGTGTGCATCAGTTATTAGGTTACCTAGTTTTTCACTAAAATGGTGAATGTTTGACTGTGGTAATCTGTAGATGTTTATCACTGTGAGGGTTTTTTGCAGGTCTTTTAATTTAAATTTAGCTATAATATATTCTCTATGCTCATCCCTTATGCAAGAGTTATTGATACATTCAAGTTGATCTGAGTAATATATAGCTATTCCACCCCTTCGCTGATCTGTCCTACAATTGTGAATGGCTGTGTAACCTGGGATGGCATAGACATCTGTAGTATCAGGCTTCAGCCAGGTCTCAGTGAGTGTGATGATTGACATATTGGTCTGGAGGGATTGGAGTAGTGCTGTGAGGTCATCATAATGTTTGCTCAAAGATCTAACATTGTAATTGAAGATAGTTATGTTATTGTTGGCTCTGAGTAATGTCTTTGCTTGATCTGCTGTGTAATAGTTGCAGTTGCTGTTGGAATCATGTAAGTCATTTAATAATAGGTTGATATCAGGATCAATTCCTGTAATCATAAGATTTGATGTGATTCTATAACTAGACCTGAGAAGAATAGATAATACTAAACTTAATAATATGGTACTAGATTAAATTCTTAGGAACTATTTGATTATTACAAATTTTTAATAAGAGTTTGTAGAGATACAGGGTATTTGACAGAGTTCTTGGCACGTGAATTTGTACCTTAGTCAATTTATACAAATGCAATTAATTGAACTATGGTAGTTACCAGACCAGACTTCGTCAGAACAAGATGTGCTGAGATCAAGCAGCACCCCCCACGTGACCCAACATCTGTCCTGGGGCCCCGGAGGAGATCCCGAAGTACCGTGGAAATCTCCCTCCATCCAGACCCAAAACAGTAAGACTAGGCTTTCTTTCTCTCAGTATCTGGCCAGTTTTCTGGGGGAAACGTTAGTGAGTTATCTGTGGGTCTTAAGCAGACGGACGCCTTTGTGTTGGTATGTACCAGCGTCGTCTCTTAAGTTCAAGTCTGGAAGCCAGTGTTACTTACTGCATATATTGCTCAAAGGATATCTTAGGTACCAGGGAACTCTGAGGTGCAGGCAGGACACTAATTACCCCATCCTTTGCAGACAAAGTTTCTCCACTGCACATGGTGTTGGGAGGGGTTATATATAAGGAAGACATGGACACATAGCCACCTTTTTTCAAGTAAGTAAACCCCCTTCCAGTATTGTGTAGGCAGTGTGGGATTCCTCTTACTGCAATTAGCTAGAAATTTGTACCATAGCCACTTGTAAGTCTGAGAGAAGTGTCTCAGAGTGTCGGTGTCAACAGTGCTTGCTCTAAGTGCAACTTACAAGGAGGCAGTCCAAACAAGTTTCTATAAATACCCAGATACCCATTTTACTGATGGGGAACATAGACAACAGGTGTAAAGAAACACGCCCAATGTTTCTACCCTGGATGGGAATTGAACCCAGGCCCTCGCCGTGTGAAGCGAGAGCTTTAGCCACCAGGCCACCAGAGCCCCTAATTGAACCATAAGACGATAGAGTGGTTATCTAATAAGTACCACAAGGGTTACTTTGGGTTGGAGGAGATAAGGATAGGCTTGTAAGAATTAATTGTTCAACTGCAGACTAGCCAGCCCACTACCTTTAAGAATACAGGTCATAATGACGGTGAGTCATCAGTCAAGTTCCACAAAGGGAAAAATTATCCCAATGGTAATAGTTATAACCCATCCAATAAAAGGGGTTATGTTGGCACCTATCAAGTGACAGGGACCAGTAGTAATGGTTCGTCACAACAGGACAGGAAGAATAAACACCCCAATAAGGGTAACCCAGGGGGGTAAACTGTCGAGCCAAGAGAAGAGAGATTGTCTCTTCTGTAACGGAACCCATATATCTAAACTTTGCGTTACTTATAATTCGTGGGACGCGAAAGCGAAGAGATTGGAGGAACTTGACCGATTCGATGTCTGGGTAACCATAATGTAAGGGATTGCCAGGCCAGACTGAATAATTGTCACCAATGCAATAAAGGCCGACACCACATAGTGATGTGCAAGAGCGGGTGTACTCCTATTAATGGCAAGGGTAATCACCCAGACACCGCAGTGGCGCACATACAACTTGCAGCTAACGTTCGTAATGGTTTAGCGGACGTTGCCTTACCTGTGTTGGACATGACCATTAAGGATAAGAGGCATAAAACCAAGAGAGTAACAACGTTGTTAGATCAGGGGTCTCAACGTACTTTTATCAAGCGCAGTTGCCTTATGGGGATGGAAGTACGAAGGGGACATCCTACAACCTTGAAATTATCGGGCTTCCTCTCGGATAAAAAAGCCCAGTCGTATGACACCGTCTATATAAACGTCGGTCTGGGCAGAGAGAAGACCCAAGTTAAGGTGGCCCGGTGGTCTGGTGGCTAGAGCTCTCGCTTCACACACGGAGGGCCCGGGTTCGATTCCCGGCGGGTGGAAACATTTCGACGTGTTTCCTTACACCTGTTGTCATGTTCACCTAGCAGCAAATAGGTACCTGGGTTGTTAGTCGACTGGTGTGGGTCGCATCCTGGGGGACAAGATTAAGGACCCCAATGGAAATAAGACAGACAGTCCTAGATGACGCACTGACTTTCTTGGGTTATCCTGGGTGGCTAACCTTCCGGGGTTAAAAATCCGAAGAAATCTTATTTCTCTTATTAATGCGGTAGTCGTGGATAGACTACCAGAGAAGATCTCTACCGTGGGTCTTAATGCCACTATGCAGAGGCTCTCCCATAATAAGGTGAACCTGGCACCCTCAGTGGTCAATAATGACTCTGTGGGACCAATAGGAGTATTAATAGGCAGCGACTATTATGCAGCCTTTGTGAAGGGTATGACGAAGAGGTGCGGAGTCACTCTTCTCGACACGGGTGCAGGCCATGTCATTTATGGCCGGCTTCCTTGCAGTAATGAATGACTGGAGGAAGCCATAAATGCAGTCACTGTGTGTCTTACGCATGAAACGCCGCCCCAGAGTACATATTCTTCTATAGAGAATGCTGTTGAGCCAGTGCACATGTTGTGGGAACTGGACAGTATCGGGATTAATGTACATGAGGAAAGTCCAGATAACTCCTTCACTCAGGAATAATACCTGAAGGATGTTAAATTTCTAGCAGATGTGATTGATACAATGTTATGGTCTTTGAAGGTGAGATCTTCCGACATGATCACTCCCAGGTCTTTTACATTAGTTTTTCGCTCTATTGTGTGGTTGGAATTTGTTTTATACTCCCATGTAGTTTAAGTTTCCTCACGTTTTCCATATCAGAATAATTGAAATTTCTCATTATTGAATTTCATATTGTTTTCTGCGGATCCCACAACATACACAACCCCTGTCAGTTTGGATTCAGGACTAACAAAAGCATAAATGATGATATTATACACACGCTAGATCTAATGTACACCGCACTAGATAAGAAAGAAGTGGCACCCCTGCTTTTGATACAGTCCACCATGATTTACTGCTCACAAAATTAGCACACTATGGTATAAGAGGGCACTCACTTAACTCCCTAAAGTCATACCTTAGTAACAGAAGCCAATACGTATACACAAATGGAGCTAACTCTTCCACACAACAAATTAAAGTCGGTATCCCACAAGGAAGTGTCCTAGGACCACTCCTATTCCTCATTTACATCAATGACCTACCGAATGCGTCACAACTACTCAAACCCATATTGTTTGCAGATGACACTACATATGTCTTCTCTCACCCAAACCCAATCATACTGGCCAACACTGTTAATGCTGAATTACAGAAAATATCTACCTGGATGACGACTAATAAGCTTACTCTCAATACTGACAAGACCTATTTCATTCAGTTCGGAAACAGAGCTACAAATGTTCCACTTAACATAACGCTCAATGGTTCACCCATCACAAGACTCACAGAGGGAAAATTCCTAGGAATCCACCTTGACAGTAGCCTTAAATTCCAAACACACATACAACAAATTTCCAAGAAAATCTCAAAGACAGTAGGCATATTATCAAAGATACGCTACTATGTGCTTCAATCAGCTCACCTTGCACTGTATCATTCACTCATCTACCCTTATCTCACCTATGGAATTTGTGCATGGGGATCAACAACATTAAATCCCCTTAGACCACTCATAACCCAGCAAATGGCTAAAATTACTCACCGTAAAGAACATTCACACTTATTCTTGTGCCTACTACATACATAGAACTCTACACTCTAATATAACCCCTCCGCTCAAAATTCTCCTCACCAACTTTTACAGGACCCATGACCATAACACAAGACAGATCACTTTTTGATATACCCCGTGTCCATATCACCCTGTGTAAAAATTCTATGCACATAAAGAGCCCCAAAATCTGGAATTCATTACCAGTAAATACTAAAATAACCTGGTCTGAACATCAATTTAAGACTCTTCTCAAGAACCACCTACTCACCCTAAACTAAATAATCATAGTGTAAACTACTTTAAAAAATGCTCAGTGTTATTTTCCTATAATATAATTTCAATATTTACTATTGATGTAACCATCTTACAAAACACTTGTCACAATGTAACATCCCCAGATTGTAATTTGAGTAAATTTATTAACTGTTATAACTAATGTTTAACTAAAACAAACTCAATCAATTTCTCTAGTATTAAGTAGTCTATAAGCCATTAGATTTAGTCTGCCCAGAATGCCATGGCATGATAGTGGCTCTCCTTGCACTTCAGCTCATGGTTGTAATTACAAAATCTCGATGTTAACTTGCAATAAAATAAAATATTATTATTACTATTATTATTATTATTTGGTTCATGTCCGCCTGGAGTCTTGCGGTGTCTTCAATGGTGGACACTGTCATGCAAATTCGGGTTGCATCTGCAAAAGAAGACACAGCGCTGTGGCTAATATCCCTGTCTATGTCAGATATGAGGATGAGGAACAAGATTGTAAAAAAAAAAAAAAATCAATACCTGCCCAAAACAATACTGCTTTACACTCAATAGTAACATTCTCATACTGTAAACTACTTTCAACAATGTACATTGTAATATTCCCATATTGTAATTTAAATAATTTTTCTGTTGATATATACAACCTACATAATACTTTCAACTTGTCCCATTACCTGGAGTTTACCTGGAGAGAGTTCCAGGGGTCAACGCCCCTGCGGCCCGGTCTGTGACCAGGCCTCATGTTGGATCAGAGCCTGATCAACCAGGCTGTTACTGCTGGCCGCACACAGTCCAACGTACGAACCACAGCTTGGCTGGTCAGGCACCGACTTTAGGTGCCTGTCCAGTGCCTGCTTGAAGACAGCCAGGGGTCTATTGGTAATCCCCTTTATGTATGCTGGGAGGCAGTTGAACAGTATTGGGCCCCTTACACTTATTGTTTTGTCTCTCAACGTGCTAGTGGCACCCCTGCTTTTCATTGGGGGATGTTACATCGTCTGCCGAGTCTTTTGCTTTCGTAGGTTAGTTATCTGAAGAGAATTCCAGGGGTCAACGCCCCCGCGGCCCGGTCTGTGACCAGGCCTCATGTTGGACCAGAGCCTGATCAACCAGGCTGTTACTGCTGGCCGCATGCAGTCCAACGTACGAACCACAGCCTGGCTGGTCAGGTACCGACTTTAGGTGCCTGTCCAGTGCCTGCTTGAAGACAGCCAGGGGTTTGTTGGTAATCCCCCTTATGTATGCTGGGAGGCAGTTGAACAATCTTGGGCCCCTGACACTTATTGTGTTGTCCCTCAACGTGCTAGTGGCACCCCTGCTTTTCATTGGGGGGATGTTACATCGCCTGCCGAGTCTTTTGCTTTCGTAGGGAGTGATTTTCGTGTGCAAGTTTGGTACTAATCCCTCGAGAATTTTCCACGTGTATATAACAATGTATCTCTCCCGCCTGCGTTCTAGGGAGTACAGGTTTAGAAACTTCAAGCGTTCCCAGTAATTGAGGTGGTTTATTGCAGTTATGCGTGCCGTGAAGGTTCTCTGCACATTTTCAAGGTCAGCAATTTCACCCGCCTTGAAAGGTGCAGTTAGTGTGCACAATATTCCAGCCTAGATAGAACAAGCGATTTGTAAAGTGTCAACATGGGCTTTGATCCCTGGTTTTGAAGGTTCTCATTATCCATCCTGTCATTTTTCTAGCAGATGTGATTGCTACGGTGTTATGATCCTTGAAGGTGAGATCCTCTGACATGATCACTCCCAGGTCTTTAACATTAGTTTTTCGCTCTATTGTGTGGTTGGAATTAGTTTTGTACTCCGATGAGATTTTAATTTCCTCACGTTTTCCGTATCTGAGTAATTGAAATTTCTCATCATTGAACTTCATATTGTTTTCTGCAGCCCATTTAAAGATTTGGTTTACGTCTGCTTGGAGTCTTGCAGTGTCTTCAACGGTGGACACTGTCATACAGATTCGGGTGTCATCTGCAAAGGAAGACACGGCACTGTGGCTTATATCCCTGTCTATGTCCGATATGAGGATGAGGAACAGGATGGGAGCGAGTACTGTGCCTTGTGGAACAGAGCTTTTCACATTAGCTGCCTCAGACTTACTCTGTTGACTACTACTCTTTGTGTTCTACTTGTTAGGAAATTATAGATCCATCTACCAACTTTTACTGTTATTCCTTTATCACGCATTTTGTGTGCTATCACACCATGGTCACACTTATCAAAGGCTTTTGCAAAGTCTGTGTATATAACATCTGCATTCTGTTTGTCCTCTAGAGCATCCAGGACCTTGTCATAGTGGTCCAGTAGTTGGGACAGACAGGAGCGACCTGCTCTAAACCCATGCTGCCCTGGGTTGTGTAATTGATGGTTATCTAGATGATTGGCGGTCTTGCTTCTTAGAACCCTTTCAAAGATTTTTATGATATGGGACGTTAGCGCTATTGGTCTGTAGTTCTTTGCCATTGCTTTACTGCCGCCTTTGTGGAGTGGGGCTATGTCTGTTGTTTTTAGTAACTGCGGGACGACCCCAGTGTCCATGCTCCCTCTCCATAGGATGTTAAAAGCACGTGATAGGGGCTTCTTGCAGTTCTTGATGAACACTGAGTTCCATGAGTCGGGGCCTGGAGCGGAGTGCATGGGCATGTCATTTATCGCCTTTTCAAAGTCATGTGGTGTCAGGGTAATGTCAGATAGGCTTGCGTCTACCAGGTTCTGTGGCACTCTCATAAAAAATTCATTTAGGTGTTCAACTTTTAGTCTGGTTAGCGGCTCACTAAAAACTGAGTCATACTGGGACTTTAGTAACTCACTCATTTCCTTGCTGTCATCTGTGTAAGACCCATCTCGTTTTAGTAGGGGCCCAATACTGGATGTTGTTCTCGACTTTGTTTTGGCATAAGAAAATAAATACTTTGGGTTTCTTTCAATTTCATTTATGGCTTTTAGTTCTTCCCGCGTTTCTTGATTCCTGTAAGATTATTTTAGTTTTAATTCGATGTTTGCTATTTCTCTGACCAGTGCCTCCCTACGTATTTCAGATATATTGGCCTCTTGTAGCCGCTCTGTTATTCTTTGCCTTCGCCTGTATAGGGAGTGCCTCTCTCTGAAATAGGTCTTGTCAGTATTGAGAGTAAGCTTATTAGTCGTCATCCAGGTAGATATTTTCTGTAATTCAGCATTAACAGTGTTGGCCAGTATGATTGGGTTTGGGTGAGAGAAGACATATGTAGTGTCATCTGCAATCAATATGGGTTTGAGTAGTTGTGACGCATTCGGTAGGTCATTGATGTAAATGAGGAATAGGAGTGGTCCTAGGACACTTCCTTGTGGGATACCGACTTTAATTTGTTGTGTGGAAGAGTTAGCTCCATTTGTGTATACGTATTGGCTTCTGTTACTAAGGTATGACTTTAGGGAGTTAAGTGAGTGCCCTCTTATACCATAGTGTGCTAATTTTGTGAGCAGTAAATCATGGTGGACTGTATCAAAAGCTTTGCATAAATCAATGAAGATTCCCAGTGGGACTTCTTTCTTATCTAGTGCGGTGTACATTAGATCTAGCGTGTGTATAATATCATCATTTATGCTTTTGTTAGTCCTGAATCCAAACTGACAGGGGTTGTGTATGTTGTGGGATCCGCAGAAAACAATATGAAATTCAATAATGAGAAATTTCAATTATTCTGATATGGAAAACGTGAGGAAACTTAAACTACATGGGAGTATAAAACAAATTCCAACCACACAATAGAGCGAAAAACTAATGTAAAAGACCTGGGAGTGATCATGTCGGAAGATCTCACCTTCAAAGACCAAAACATTGTATCAATCACATCTGCTAGAAATTTAACATCCTTCAGGTATTGTTCCTGAGTGAAGGAGTTATCTGGACTTTCCTCATGTACATTAATCCCGATACTGTCCAGTTCCCACAACATGTGCACTGGCTCAACAGCATTCTCTATAGAAGAATATGTACTCTGGGGCGGTGTTTCATGCGTAAGACACACAGTGACTGCATTTATGGCTTCCTCCAGTCATTCATTACTGCAAGGAAGCCGGCCATAAATGACATGGCCTGCACCCGTGTCGAGAAGAGTGACTCCGCACCTCTTCGTCATACCCTTCACAAAGGCTGCATAATAGTCGCTGCCTATTAATACTCCTATTGGTCCCACAGAGTCATTATTGACCACTGAGGGTGCCAGGTTCACCTTATTATGGGAGAGCCTCTGCATAGTGGCATTAAGACCCACGGTAGAGATCTTCTCTGGTAGTCTATCCACGACTACCGCATTAATAAGAGAAATAAGATTTCTTCACACATGTGTGTACTCGTTTCTAGCTCTTCGGCTAATCTCTTTGTTTACTTGGGTTCTTTGCCTTCTGTACCTTTTCGATTCTCTGACACTCTGAGTCTTTGCCTCCCTGCACCTTTGGGTAAACAAGGGGCTCTTTCTGTCCTTCCCATTTAATCTTTTTCCTTTGGGTATAAACCGCTCCTCTGCCTCCTTGCACTTTGTCACTATGTATTCCATCATTTCATTTACTGACTGTCCTTCCATTTCCCTTTCCCACTGAACCTCCTGCAGGAAATTCCTCATACCCGTGTAGTCCCCTCTTTTAAAGTCTGTTTATCTCTTTCAGTATCGTTTTCCCTCTCCACCTGTAGCTCTACAATGTACTCAAAGCTCAGCACCATATGGTCGCTGGCTCCCAGGGGCTCTCGTGTGTTATGTTCCTCAATGTCTGAGCTGTTCAGGGTGAATACAAGGTTCAGTCTTGCTGGTTCATCCTCTTCTCTCTCTCTGGTCGTGTCCCTGACATGTTGGTGCTCAGGTTTTCCAGTACCACGTCCATCATCTTGGCTCTCCATGTTTCTGGACCCCACATGGTTCTTGGTTCTCCCAGTCGATCTCCCTGTGGTTGAAATCGCCCATGACCAGTAACTTCACTCTGCTCATGTGCGCTTTTCTTGCCACCTCTGACAGTGTCCACCATTGCTCTGTTGTTCTCGTCATATTCCTCTCCTGGCCTCCTGCAGTTCTGTGGTGGGTTATACATCACTGCAATGACTATCTTGTGCTCCCTAAACTGAATGGTACCTACTATAAAGTCCCTTTCTCTACACACCTCCATTCCTTCCATTTCCTCGAATCTCCAATGGTTCCTTACGAGCAGTGCGACCCCTCCTTCCCCCCTGCTTCTTCAAACTTTCCTCAGGATCTGATATCCCTGTGGGAAAATTGCGTCTGTTATTGCTTCATTGAGTTTAGTTTCTGTGACTGCTATGATGTCTGGGGACATCTCACCTATTCTTTCATTCCACTCTTCATATTTATTCGTGATTCCATCCGCATTTGAGTACCAAACCTTCAACCTCGTTTCCAATACTTTGCCCCTAGTTGGATCTTGGTGGGTTAGGGGGTGTGGGCAGGGTGCCCATAGGGGGTTGCTGCATGGGTGGGGGGGTCGTATGGTTGGGTTATGGGTTGGTGGGGTGGGGTTTGTGATGGGGGGTAGTTGTAATGGTGGGTTTTGGGTTGCTGAGGTGGGGACAGGGGGATGATGTGTGTGTGTGTGTGGTGTTAAAATGTATGGTTGCCTTTGGGTTGTTGTGGTTGGAGGCCCTCCGTGAGTGCTTCCGGTGGGTGTGTTTGTCCTTCTGCTTGGGCCTGGTGTCCTCCGTACCTCGCTGTCTCCTCCTCTCTCTCCTCTCTTCGCTTTCTTATCCTCTCCTTCAGGGCCTCCCTTTCTTCCTGCGTTCTTTCCCGATCTAGGTATACATTCTAGTACTCCTGAGTCGCCCTCAGCCATGCTTTCTCCTGCAGGATCATTGTGGAAAATATTGGTATTTTCCGAAAGTTGTAATTGATAAACTTTCCAATATGAACAGATATCTTTAATGTACTATTTCCTATTTTTAATGCTAATGACCCCTTGCCATTTATTAATGATTATGACTGTCTTAGGAAAACAGGCCTTCACTTTATTCATGTCAACGCAAGATCACTTCTTCCAAAATTGGCAGAGATTAGGATTCTAGCTAACAAAACTAGAGCGGCAGTTATATCCATCTCGGAATCCTGGTTGGATGATACGGTGACTGACGACGAGGTCAAAATAGAAGGTTACAATATAAAACGCTTAGATAGGAATAGAAAAGGTGGGGGGGTATGTGCCTACATAAAGAACGACTTAGCCTATAATCCAAGACCTGATTTAAATTACAATAAACTGGAGATTCTATGGTTTGAAGTGTTGCTACCCAAGACCAAACCCATCTTAGTAGGAACTAGTTATCGCCCTCCCACCCATGACCAGTTCTTAGAGGACTTTTAGAGAGTCTTGTCAGGACTTGATAACAATGACGAGATAGTAATACTAGGAGACTTCAACATCTGTTTTCAACAGCAAAATAACGGGCTATGTAAAAGATATAAGCAAATTCTGGATTTAAATAGTTACACGCAACTAATTAATACACCAACCCGGATCACACAGTTCTCAGCCACCCTAATTGACCACATACTTTGTAACCGCCCTGAGAACATTAGTCAGTCAGGGGTCATTACCACAGGTCTTAGTATCATTTCATCATTTACTGTACCAGGAAAATTACTAGGGAACGGATAGGCCTACACAAGACAATAAAAGTTAGGTCAACTAGAAACTACAGTAAAGAAACACTGGTAAATATGCTACACAATTGTGACTGGTCAGTGATAACAAGTTGCACGGACGTAAATGATGCCTGGGAAAAATTCAAAACAATGTTCACTGCCATCCTTGATAATATTGCACCAGTTAAAGAGGTTAGGATTAAACGAAGAACTGAACCCTGGATGACTACTGAGATATTAGATAATATGAAATTCAGAGACCAGTTGATAAAAAGATTTAAGGCAAACAGACAGGATATTGCAGCACTAAATGAATTCCAAAGGGTGAGGAACAGAGTGCAGAGGCTCATAAAAGGCGCAAAGGCAAGACACTATTGCTCAAAGATCGAAGAGTACAAGAATAACCCTAGAAAGCTC
This sequence comes from Cherax destructor, assembly GCA_009830355.1. Classification (NCBI taxonomy): domain Eukaryota; kingdom Metazoa; phylum Arthropoda; class Malacostraca; order Decapoda; family Parastacidae; genus Cherax; species Cherax destructor. Next base: position 18,718 of record WNWK01030650.1, read on the forward strand.
TGGCAACAACTCAAACAGTTGGGGTATAGCCATAAACCCGTAGATAGATCTAACATAGTTCTAAATGTCGATAACTAGGTATGCCACGAAACAACTAAAGTGGCAAATTGTTTTAATTCATACTACACAACTGTCGCATCAACCCCCCCCCCCATACCACCAATACCACCAATCCAACTACATTCATCTTTGCTAATATACAAGGTCTAAAGCCAGCAACAAACAACAAGGTACCTTACATTAGTGGACTGCTTACAGAGTCAAATGCCATGTTTGCGGCTTTCACAGAGACCCACATAAGAGATCACTTGGACAATGAAATATGGATCCCGGGCTACAACCTATACAGGTGTGACAGAGTGAATAGGCAAAAAGGGGGGGTTGGCCTGTATATCACAGAGTCACTTATATGTTCAGAACTACTAAATGCCTCAAATGATGTAGTTGAAGTATTAGCAATAAAGGTCGAGAATCAAAACCTGGTCATCTGGTTGTCTACAAGCCCCCGGATGCAACGTCCCAACAATTCCAGGAACAGCTTCTGAAAATTGACCACTGTCTGGAAAATCTTCCAGCTCCTGCCCCCAACATCTTGCTACTGGGGGATTTCAACCTCAGGCACCTAAAATGGAGGAACATTGCAAACAATGTGGTAGCAGAGATAACACCAGGAGGCAGTTCAGATGAAAATTCACACATGCATGAACTTTTAAATCTCTGCACTAAGTTCACCTTAAACCAGCAAATAGTAGAGCCCACAAGATTAGAGAATACGCTGGACCTCATCTTCACCAACAATGATGATCTGATACGAAATGTCATCATATCAAAAACAATATACTCAGATCACAACATAATAGAGGTCCAGACATGCATGCGGGGAGCCCCAGATCAACAAAATGTGATCAGCCGTGAGGGAGCTTTCTCCAAATTCAACTTCAATAACAAAAACATAAGGTGGGACCAAGTAAACCAAGTTCTACATGATATAAACTGGGAAGATTGCCTAAGCATCACGGATCCCAACCTATGTCTAGAACAAATTAACTCTGTGGTACTTGAGGTTTGCTCAAGGCAAATTCCCTTAAGGAAAAGAGAAGATGCAAACTGGAAAGAGGAGGCGCTCCCTATACAGGCGAAGGCACAGAATAACGGAGCGGCTACATGAGGCCAATATCTCTGAAATACGTAGGAGACACTAGTCAGAGAAATAGCAAACATCGAATTAAAACTAAAGGAATCTTATAGGAATCAAGAGACACGGGAAGAACTAAGAGCCATAAATGAAATTGAAAGAAACCCCAAGTATTTCTTTTCCTATGCAAAATCAAAGTCGAGAACAACAACCAGTATTGGGCCCCTACTTAAACCGGATGGGTCCTACACAGATGACAGCAAGGAAATGAGTGAGTTACTTAAATCCCAGTATGACTCAGTCTTTAGCGAGCCACTAACCAGACTGAAAATCGAAAACCTAAATGATTTTTTATGAGAGTGCCACAGAACTTGACAGACGCATGCCTTTCTGACATCATCACGACGCCAAACGACTTCGAAAAGGCAATAAATGACATGCCCATGCACTCCGCTCCAGGCCCAGACTCATGGAACTCCATGTTCATCAAGAACTGCAAGAAGCCCTTATCACATGCTTTTAACATCCTATGGAGAGGGAGCATGGACACTGGGATTGTCCCGCAGCTACTAAAAACAACAGACATAGCCCCGCTCCACAAAGGGGGCAGTAAAGCAATAGCAAAGAACTACAGACCAATTGCGCTAACGTCCCATATCATAAAAATCTTTGAAAGGGTTCTAAGAAGCAAGATCACCACCCATCTTGATACCCATCAATTGCACAACCCAGGACAGCATGGGTTTAGAGCAGGCCGCTCCTGTCTGTCCCAACTACTGGACCACTACGACAAGGTCCTGGATGCTCTAGAAGATAAACAGAATGCAGATGTTATATACACAGATTTTGCAAAAGCCTTTGACAAGTGTGACCATGGTGTAATAGCACACAAAATGCGTGATAAAGGCATAACAGGAAAAGTTAGTAGATGGATCTATAATTTCCTAACACGTAGAACAAAAAGAGTAGTAGTCAACAGAGTAAAGTCTGAGGCAGCTACTGTGAAAAGCTCTGTTCCACAAGGCACAGTACTTGCTCCCATCCTATTCCTCATCCTCATATCAGACATTGACAGGGATATAAGCCACAGTGCTGTGTCTTCCTTTGCAGATGACACCCGAATCTGTATGACAGTGTCCACCGTTGAAGACACTGCAAGACTCCAAGCAGACATAAACCAAATCTTTAAATGGGCTGCAGAAAACAATATGAAGTTCAATGATGAGAAATTTCAATTACTCAGATACGGAAAACGTGAAGAAATTAAAATCTCATCGGAGTACAAAACTAATTCCAACTACACAATAGAGCGAAAAACTAATGTCAAAGACCTGGGAGTGATCATGTCAGAGGATCTCACCTTCAAGGACCATAACAATGTAGCAATTGCATCTGCTCGAAAAATGACAGGATGGATAATGAGAACCTTCAAAACCAGGGATGCCAAGCCCATGTTGACACTTTACAGATCGCTTGTTCTATCTAGGCTGGAATATTGCTGCACACTAACTGCACCTTTCAAAGCGGGTGAAATTGCTGACCTTGAAAATGTGCAGAGAACCTTCACCGCACGCATAAGTGCGATAAACCACCCCAACTACTGGGAACGCTTGAAGTTCCTAAACCTGTACTCTCTAGAACGCAGGCGGGAGAGATACATTATTATATACACATGGAAAATTCTCGAGGGCTTAGTACCAAACTTGCACACAAAAATCACTCCGTACGAAAGCAAAAGACTCGGCAGGCGATGTAACATCCCCCCAATGAAGAGCAGGGGTGCCACTAGCACGCAGTCCAACGTACGAACCACAGCCTGGCTGGTCAGGTACCGACTTTAGGTGCCTGTCCAGTGCCTGCTTGAAGACAGCCAGGGGTTTGTTGGTAATCCCCCTGATGTATGCTGGGAGGCAGTTGAACAATCTTGGGCCCCTGACACTTATTGTGTTGTCCCTCAACGTGCTAGTGGCACCCCTGCTCTTCATTGGGGGGATGTTACATCGCCTATGGGTATGAATACAGAACCATCGTACTAGCGGGACAGAACGCGGTTCAAGGAGGCTTGGCAGAAAGAGAGAGAGGGAAAGCGGTCAAAGGAAAAACGGCCTACCCACCAGATATCAGGTGATGGCTTCGGGAATTTGGCGATTGCGACAGCCAGACCGGACTTAATTACTTCACTTCATAATATGGAGTGATAGAGTAATAATTGGTCAAATAGTGAATGGGGTTGGCGAGGGGCGCCAGTGTAAGCTTAATTTGAACTCCAGTGACGCGACCATACGACGGGATACAGTCGTAAACCCTGATTCCGGGTAGTTTTCGTATTAGAAGAGAATGAAATATGCTCAATGCATATTGTGAAATGGTGAATATAGTGAAGCAGAGTTGTAAATAACTGGGAGTGAATGTACTGGGTGTCTGGCGTGGGGACGCCATACCCCGACCGCCATATTTGATATGGAGAAGATGAACTAACTTGATCTTAGCTCATCGACTCGAAATATAAGTATCGAGACGGTGAATGTGTACAAACTAGTGGGGCATTAAGCCAGAATATACATAGTGTGTAAGTTATCTATAAACTGAAAAAAGGTCAAAAAGGTGAGGGGATATGAATCGGTACCTCCCCAACCACATGTTAAAAAACCCCCTTCTCGGGGACCATCAAATAAAGGAAAAAAATTTATTAACTCTCGGTTTTTTCCCATCAAATCATGGACAAACCTTTTCAGGAAACCCACGGAACCCAATCAAACCCCATCAAAAGGATAAAACCCCCCCGGCAATAAAATTTTTGTATCCTCGTACTAGCGGGCCCAAGTAGGTTGTTGATATATTAAGTGTAAACGGTGGGAATAATAAAGGTCTCCAGTGAACACCCCCAAAACACCAGATAAGGGGTGAGTGAACATTAATTACCTTACCCCTCCCCTTGCTCCCCAATCAGTCCCATATCATATTTCCCAAATCATAAGTCCCCTAAATTTAATCATCCATACTTTTATTATAATCCCTTTTTTTTAAATGGTTAAGTGCAGTGGGGTTTGTGTGAGGTATCAGGTCCCCTCGGGTGCGACCAGGAGTGGGGGAAATTTCTCCACACCTTGCGGGGGTGACTGCGGTAAAAATTTTACTAGTAAGTAAGAAGTAAAGTTTATTCAGGTATACACAAATCATTTAAAAGATTATCATACATAGCAGCATATGTGTGAAAAACCCAGGATAACCCAAAATCAGACAGGTGGCTTTTTCCATTGGGGTCCTTTTTATACTTAATTTTTACATTGTAGGATATATTTTGTCATTATATTATAAAGGATACATATATGTTTTACTTGGAATAAGGTAAAAAAAGTTATTTTTTTTTCATTTGTTAACTAAAAAAAAAAAAATTCATTCTCCTCCCTTTCCCCTTTCCCTTTTCATTCATTAAGGGACCTTTTTGGGTTTTCTTCTTGAACTGGCTCATGCTTGACAGGCTCCTGGC
>WNWK01030651.1:0-23340 GCA_009830355.1 Cherax destructor
TGTCGGGGGCAAAAGGCAATATCAGCGAAGAAAAAATTTGGGGAAAATGTTAAATGTTGATGAGAGGGAGGGGGGGCCGCTAGAAACGGATGCAGGTGTGAAAAGGGGGAAGGGGGCAGAGGGGTGGGTGAGAAATAGGAAGGAAGAACGAGTTTTTTTTCCTTTACTGATTTTTGTTATCTCAGTAATTCGGGGATTTGGGGTACAAACCAGTCCCTCCCCTTTCTTCTGGTTACTTCTAGTTAAAGGACCTGAATGTCAACTGATCCTTAAATTGGGAGATTTAAGACGTCTGTCCGTGCGTGTTTTGTGTGTGTCTTTCAAAACCCTTTTTTAGGTCGTACAGCAGGAGAAGACTTTAAAGTGAATTTTGATATCCCTAAATCACCACATTGGTGAGAGGAAAGTAGGCAGGGGGAAAGTGAGGCAGAGGAAAGTGAGGCAGAGAAAGGGAGGCAAGTAGGGAAAACAATGAAGCTCGGAGTGATAACCACCTCTACTTCTGAAAATGCTGTAGGAATCAATCAAGCTGTTGGTGATTACCCAGGCCTGACTTTAGCACCTCAGTCCGGCTCATCAAGCATTTCCCTCAAGGATTTGGAGGTACAAACGGTCTCAGAGAGGAGACAGATTAGTTGCCGGTCGATAGAAATTTAGATGCGTTGGGAGCTGTGAATAGACCCCGCAAAGGCAGCTAGGTGAGTACACACGGACATATACCCCATGAATGTCAGAAATTGTTTTGTAAAGTAATTGGTAACATACATTGGGAAAAGTTAAAAAGACGGTCATGAATGTCAGCGATTCTCTCTCTCTCTCTCTCTCTCTCTCTCTCTCTCTCTCCTCCCGCCCCCCACACCCCGCGACAGCAGCTGAGGGAGAGGACACAAAGGCAAAGGAGCTAGGAGGAAGGAGGCAAGGACAGAATCAGCAGAGGACAACCAGAGCAGGGCAGAGCAACAAGAGCAAGCGCAACAGAACCACCCCAACAACCAAGCACACTACCCAAACAAACTACAACCCACACTCACACCCCCAACCCAACACCTATAAGAACCCCACAGTCCACCGGCCCCCCACCCTCACAGACCCCCAAAACACAGTGGTAGAGAGGCAACTGAAGGTATGGTACACCAATGCTGATGGAATAACAAATAAGTGGAGGAGTGGCACGAAAGATTCAAAGAGGCATCACCCGGACATAATAGCTCTCACAGAAACCAAGCGCGGTATGATAACAGATGCCATCTTTCCAATGGGATACCAGATCCTGAGGAAAGACAGAGGGAACAGGGGGGGTGGAGGGTGGACTGCTGATCAAAAACCGATGGGATTTTGATGAGCTGGAGAGACAGACAGAGGAAAGCAGGAGATTACATAATAGGAATGCTACAGTCTGGAGGTCCCAAGGTGGTAATTGAGTAATGTATAACCCACCACAGAACGGGCAGGAGGCCAAGGCAGGAGTATGATGAGAGTAATAGAGCGATGGTTGGCACACTGGCTGAAGTGGCCAGAAAGGGATCATGGAGCAGGGCAAAGCTACTGATCATGGGTGACTTCAACCACAAGGAAATTGACTGGGAGAACTTGGGCCCCATGGGGCCAAGACGTGGAGGGCTAAGATGATGGAGGTGGTACTGGAAACTTCATGTACCAACCCGTGGGATACTACCAGGGAGGAGGAGAGGATGAACCAGCAAGACTGGACCTAGTATTCACCTTGAGTAGTGTGGATATTGGGACATCCCCACATGAAAGTCCCCTCGGGGGCCCGTGATTATATGGTTTTAAGCTTTGATTACACAGTAGAGTTACAGGTGGGGGGGAGGCAGATAGGGCCAGAAGAATGAAGCCAAGCTAAAAAAAGGGGACTACCGGGCATGAAGAACTTCCAAACGGGGGTTTAGTGGGACAGATAACTGGAAGGGAAATCAGTAAACGAGATGATGGAATATGTGACAACAATATGCAAGGGAAACTGAGAAGGGGTTTTTACCCATGGGAAACAGAAAATACAAAAAGCCAGGATGAGCCCGTGGTTCACCCAAAGGTGCAGGGGGGGCCAAAACCAAGTGTGCTAGGGAATGGAAGAAGTATAGAAGGCAAAGGACCCAGGAAAATAAGGAGAGCAGTCGTAGAGCCAGAAACGAATATACAGGTGAAGGAGCCCAACAAGTAGAGAATGACATAGCAGCGAAACCAAATCTGACCCGGTGTTGTACAGTCACATCAGGGGAGAACAACAGTAAGGACCAGGGATCAGGCTGAGGAAGGAAGGGGGAGGTCACAAGGAATGACCGCGAAGTGTGAGGAGCTCAACATGAGATTCAAGGAGGTGTCACAAAAGGAGATAGAAGGGCCTCCAGAAAGGAGGAGAGGGAGGGTCCACCATCAAGTGCTGGACAATACACACAACTGGGAGGAAGTGAAGAGGCTACTAAGCAGCTGGATACCTCAAAGGCGATGGGGCCGGGTAACATCTCTCCATGGGTCCTGAGAGAGGGAGCAGAGGAGCTATGTGACCCCTAACAACAATCTTCAACAGTCTAACGAAACAGGGCAACTACCTGAGGTATGGAAGACAGCAAATGAGTTCCAATCTTTAAAAGCACTAAACTACAGACCAGTGACACTGACATGTATGTATGCAAGATCATGGAAAGATTATCAGGAGAAGGTGGTGGAACACCTAGAAAGGAATGAGCTTATCAACAGGCCCAGGGTTTCAGGGAGGAAATCCTGTTCACAAACCTACTGGGTTCTATGACAGGGTGACAGCAGTAAGACAAGAAAGGGGTGGGTAGATTGCATACCTGGACTGTAAAAGGCGTTTTCACAGTTCCACAAAAGATTATGCAGGTGGGGGACCAGGGAGGGATAAGGGGAAAGGACTACAATGGATCAGGGGAAAACCTGTCAGGAAAAACAGCAGTCGGGTGGCAGGGTCGAGTGGGGCCGGTGACGGGGGGTCCCCCGGGGTCAGTCCCCGGCCGGTGCTGGTTCTGGTAGTGAACGACATGACGGAAGGAATAACTGAATGTCCCCGTTTGCAGATGATGTGAAGTTGCAAACCCACACCCCCTTGCGGGGGGGCCTTTGAATCGCCCCCCAAACATATGGTGAGTACAGGATGTTTCAGTGGACCCCTTAAAAGCACACAAAATCAAACTGGTGCTTTGGGGGTTTTGGGGCAGGACAAAGGCCCCTTATAGGCCCAACTGTATAATGCTGGGCTTGTGCGCTATTACTTTAATGTAAAAATTATTCCCCTTGATTAACTAAGTGGGCTGTAATATACCTTTTATGATTTTAGCTCTTTTTTTTTCCCCCCCCGGCGAAGGGGGGATCCTTTTATGAAAACTTCACGTGCTCCTCCGTTTTATTGACCTTGATTACTTGACCGTATTTTTCCTGTAGCGTTTAGTCTGGCATTTTTTTAGATATTGAAGGGTACCCCTAAGATTAGAAATTTTTTTTTTCTTCCCCCAAGTTTTTTTTATCGTTGGGAAAATCTCCCTGTTCAAAATTTCAACGCCCTGCATATAATTCCCCATCCCGGCTTCTTTGGATGGAATCAGGTTTAGTTGGTGTAACCCGGGCTGTAGCGCCCCGTTGCACTGTGTGCGGCTTACCAACAGCCTCTTCGTCGGAGGTCCCGTCAAACCCGGGGGGGGTCCTTTTAACCTTCATATTTGAATTTTTCCGCCTGCGGCGGTTTTTTGCCCTTATATCCCGCTATCCGACGGTGGAAGGGGTTTAAAATTTGGGTACAAAAAAAGGGGGAAACCCCCTTTTTTTGGGAAAAATTGGAAATTGCAATTCACCCAAAAAAATTATTCTCCCAAATTTTAAAACCAAAATTTGGGAAAGTAAATCTGTGTCTTTTTTACCGTTCTCTTCTTAAATGGATTAGCGAAGGGGGGGAAGCCCAAAAGGGGGGGGGTTTCTTCCCTCAATATAAAAATTTGTGAGTGGTCTTAGGAATTCCCTCCTTGTGGTAGATAGAATAATGTTGTTTATAAAGCCTTAAACTTTAGTTTTTACCTCCTGTATTCCTTCGTCGATGCTAGGGTAATTCACATTTTTTCTTCCGTTGGAAAATTAAAAGAATTTTCCCTTGTTTCTCCGCTATATTTTGGTTTTTTCTTCCATTTTTTTTTTTTTTTTGCCACTTTCTTCACCCTGTTTTTTCAAACCTTTTCCCATTTTTTTTATCTGTTTTTGGGGGCTAGGTTTGTTTTGTTATTGAAGGGTGGCGGGATTCCTGTGCTGGAGTGGGGTGAACCGTTACTGCCCCGGGGGGTGAAATGGGTTTTCTTGTTTAAGCCTGAACCATGTCATTTCCCCCCCTTCTCTTTCCCCCTCATCCTTCCCTTTTACCATCTTTTTTTCCCCTTTTCCCCTTTTCCCCTTTTTTCCCCTTCTTCCCTTTTTCCTTTCCTTATCCCTTATCAACAGGCCGTTAATCCCCCCCCCGGGGGTTGATTTTTTGCTTCATTGATTGGGTTTTGATGATCAGATGAAGTAATCTCTTGGGTGAGTGGGTGAGGATCGTCGTGTGTGGAGTGGTTGCACTCGTCCACCTGTGTTTTAAGGGTCGATTCTATTCCCGACCCTATTATTAATTGACTTCGTGAGGATCGTCGTGTGTGGAGTGGTTGCACTCGTCCACCTGTGTTTTCAGGGTCGATTTATACTTCCGACCCATTATTAACTGACTTTACGTATATATTCGTGGCCTCCAGGATTTTCGTGAAATCTTCCAGCCAGTTATTGTGACTTTTTATTCTTGATGCCTGCCCTTAAAATATATAGTGTTCATTCAGCAATTCATTTAGTTCGTTCTGTTTACCAACCATCGTCTGATTAAAAAAAATTACTAGCGTCCCTATGGTTCATCTGTGACCTCTGACTCCATTTATCTCCGTTCTGTCTACACGTGTCTAGCATTTTGCATTATCTGTTCCATCCGGTTCATCTATCTTCAAGAGACAGTAGTTTGAGTTTCATAAATCCCTTGTAGTCAAAGCCCTTAGGTCTGTTACTACTCATGTTGCGAATCTTTGGATCTTCTCGAGTTTAGTTATAGGTTTGACGAGGTGGGAGGTTTAATGCTGGTGTCGTGTACTCTTAAAGATGAGTGATGCTGGCTTATTAAGATGTGAGAACCATTAGTAACCCGGCCTCTTTGGGCGTCGTTCACTCTTCTGGTGCCCAGAATGACCCTGAGAGGGTCGCTAGTAGTTTCTAGATTGGTTCCAAGAATCGTCTCTCCCGAAGCCTAATCCTAGAATTTGCATCCGTCTTGATGGTCTGGTCACTCAGGATGGGGGACTAAATATGCTAATTCAGTATATATATTTTTCTATTATTTCGACTTTATTCCATTTTTTTTTGTTGCATTTTATTTTCGTGTTGAGGCGAGTAAATTTCTTTCCAGCTTTCACGAGGCAGATAACAAAATGTAGTTTTCTTTGCTGCTGACCTAAGGGAGAGTATTAGAGCTGTTCTTATCCCTGCTGGGATAAGAACCTCCACTCTGCTCCTCCAACCTTGCTACCTCCACCCTTGTTACCTCTCCCTCATTACACCTCCATCCTCTTTGCCTACTACTATTCCCAGTCATCTCCTGCCTCAGTCATCCTCATGTTTCTTACCCTGCCTCATTCATCCTCATGTTTCTTACCCTGCCTCAGTCATCCTCCTTACCCTGCCTCAATCCTCCTTCCCCCCCTTACTCCTCCTCCTCCACCTTACCTTGGCTCACCTTACTCTTTCCTATATTCACTTTCAATTTTCTTCTTTTACATACCTTACCAAATTCATCCACCAACCTCTGCAACTTCTCTTCAGAATCTCCCAAAAGCACAGTGTCATCAGGCCGATTTCCTTAACCTTTCTTCGTAGGACAATCCCCTTAGCTCTGGGACTAGTCTTGTTGCAAACCTTTGCACTTTCTCTAATTTCTTGATGTGCTTGACCAGGTGTGGGTTCCAAACTGGTGCTGCATACTCCAGTATGGAGCCTGACGTATATGTGTACAGAGTCTTGAATGTAGTTCCATGACATCCACAGTTACTACTGAGTTACTGAGGAAATCCTTTTGTAATTTTGGGTTACCAGACATAGTTGTGTCAGATAATGCTGCTTACTTTGTATCACAAGAGCTGGAAGCCTTCATTAGTAAGAATAGTATGCAGTGAAAATGGGTCTTTCCTTTATTAACATACCAGCTGTATTCCTTAAGTGGTAAGTCAGCTACTTTTGTAAATCAGGCATGACCGGCCACCACGTCAGAAACTTTCCATATTCCAAAGTAAGTTAGCCAGTGGCAGGTGTGGCCAGAGTGCTGCTAGCGAGCCGCATCAGCATCTTGTTCACCGCGACTCAATGCGAGAATATCCAAACAGCAAGCAAACTTGGATATTGGCTCCGAGCCTGGTCAACCAACAACAGCCTGGTTGACCAGGGAAGCTTGTCCCTTTCCCCCGGAAGACTTGAAATCGGTCACAAGTATATCACAGGTATATCCTGATTGAGGTATATACCTTTGTACCTTTATATCTTCGAAGAGTTTCGAGAGTTTCACTACCTCGGAGCCGGACATGGGCCAGACTCGTCTGGTGCTTGCCTGTCAACCAGGCTGTTGCTGCTGGAGGCCCGCTGCCCCCACATATCCATCACAGCCTAGTTAATCTGGCACCTGGTGAAGATCTTGTCCAGTTTCCTCTTGAAGGCTTCTACACTGGTTCCAGCCGTATTTCTGATATCTTCTGGTAAGATGTTGAATAGTCTGGGACCCCGGATGTTGATACAGTGTTCCCTTTTGTCCCCACCGCACCCCTGCTCTTTACTGGATTTATTTTGCACTTCCTTTCATATCTCTCACTCCAGTATGTTGTTATGGCAGTGTGCAGATTTGGGACCAGGCCCTCGAGTACTTTCCAGGTATACATTATCATGTATCTCTCTTCTCTCCTCCGCTCCAATGAGTACATGTTCAAGACTTGAAGGCGTTCCCAGTAATTTAGGTGCTTTACTGGCTCAATGTGAGCCCGCCAGCACGCTGCAATATTCTAAATGAGGGAGCACTAGCGATTTGAAAGTTCTCAATACCCACCCCGTCATCTTTCTGGCTGTCGTGATCTTTGTCTTGTTATGTTCTTTAACAGAAAGGTCAGCTAATATAATTATTCCCAGGTCTTTTACGTTTCCTTTCGTTCTATTTGGTGACCCTCTTGGTTTTGTATATAGTGTTCCTTTTGAGTTCTTTATTCTTTCCATACCTAAGCAGCTGAAACTTATCACCATTGAACGTCATGTTGTTCTCCACTGCCTCACTGGAAAACCCTGCTTATGCCTTCCTGTAATTTTTCAGTGTCCTCTACCGTAGTGACTTTCATACTTATTTTAGTGTCATCTGCAAATGATGATACAAAAGTGTGACGGGTGTTTTTTTATCTATATCTGCTATGAGGATGAGAAACAGCAGAGGTTCCAGGACAGTGCCTTGAGGCACTGAGCTTTACTCGCTGATGCTGGATCTTGCTCTGTTCACTACTACTATTTGTGTTCTGTTGTTAGGGATCCGAAAATCCATGTGCCTACCTTCCCGTAATGCCCTGGCCCTCATTTGTGCGCTATCACTCCATGATCGCATTTGTCAAATGCCTTTGAAAAATCTGTGTAAATCACATGCGTTTTGGTCGTATTCCAGCGCCTCCATAATTTTGTCATAATGGTTCAGCAGCTGTGACAGGCATGATCGTCCTTCTCAAAACCATGCTGGTTCGGGTTATGTTGGTTGTGCTGGTCCATGAAATTTGTAATCTGCCGTCTTATCACTTTTTTCGAAGATTTTTATGATGTGAGAAGTTAGGGCTATTGGTCTGTAATTTTTAGCTAGTGCTCTACTACCTCCCTTATGCAAAGGAGCTATGTCTGCACTCTTTAAGGCTTTCGGTATTTCACCTAGATCTAAGCTCTTTCTTCAAAGAATACTGAGTGCTCGTGCTAGTGGTACTTTGCACTTCTTTATAAATAGGGCATTCCATGAATCTGGTCCAGGTGCTGAGTGGGCAAGTTATCCAATTCTTTTCGAAATCTATGGAATTTGTACTAATATCAGTTGGTCTGCGCGGCCTTCTGTTGGAGTGAAAATATTTCGCATTTTCTACCTTGCTGTCATATAGTGGGTTGCTGAACACCGACTCATACTGTTCTTTTAGGAATCTCCTCTCAACAATGGTCCAATTCTACAGGTAGTTCCTAGCTTGGAATTTGCGTAGGAATAAAAATAATTTGGGTTTCCTGCAATATCCTGTATGGTCCTTTGTTCACTTTGTACTTCTTCTATTAGGTATGATATCCTAAGTTTTGCTCTAATTCAGTGATCTCTAGGTTACGACTATCTTTCTTCTGTTGCAGCATATTTTGTGTTTTTAAGCAATTCAGTAACCCGTCTTCTTCTGTACCATCTCCTACGCTCTCTATATATCTGATCTTCTGGGGTTTCTCACTGGTACGTGCTTCATACATATCTTGTATGCTTCTGTATTCAGCTTCTCTAGGCACTGGTGGGATTTAGGGCGCTCATGTCTGATTCCCAGGATATGTCTGATAGCTCTTGGTTTATTTTTTCCCAGTCAATTCTGTGGTTGTTAAAATTAAACCTACTGAATATCCGTCTCTTAGTTACATTATTGATGCAGTTCCCTAACCCTGAGTTAATAGAGAGAGAGAGAGGAGCTTACGACGACGTTTCGCTCCGACTTGGGCCGAAACGTCCCTTCCCATTTCATAGACTCTGCCTTCTCACGTGCTAAACGGACTTTCTTCTCTCCCAAATACTACGAGAAGCAGACAACCAGCCTTGACGTTGTGCCGCCACCTGTGTGAATGCCCTGTCTCCCCCAAACCAAGTCCAGTACCTCCATTGCGCCAAACACGTTCTTGCAGTCAGCACGGCTCAGCAACTATTCCCCTACTATGCCAATCAACGCTATGCAGCTGGGTTTAGCCCTGGCTGTTCTTCCATTCTTCTATACCTTCCACTCACTCACTATTCTTTCTCTTTCCAATCTCCATTTCACCCACATGGGTCTTACCAGTGAGTAGTAGTAGTAGTAGTAGAAGAACTCTCTACTCCTGGGAACTCTCCTGTCCTCTGCCTTCCCTACATTTCCAGTCTTTCTAATCTCAACAACTCTCTCCGTTCCTTAGACATCAAACTTACTCTTCGCACTAATCTAGTACATACCTATCCTCCCTGTATAGATGCTCCTGGTGTCTACGCTTTTTCTTGTTCGTTCTGTCCTCTTCAGTACATTGGAGAAACTGGCCGTTCTCTTTCTGACAGACTCAGGGAGCACAAAAATAGTGTTAGGCTTGCCGACACCAACAATGCTCTTTTCTGTCATGTCAAAGATCACAGTCATCATATTGACTGGTCTTCTGCTAAAACTGTCTACCCTACTTCTAACTTTCACAGTCGCCGTCTGGTTGAATCCTCCATTATACACAACTTTCTTTGTATGAATCTTATTCGTGGCTTTGTCTCTGTAGATGCCTTCCTTTCCCATTACATTGTAAAATGCTCTAAACTTCAGAACACCCGTGACTTATCCTGATTCTCTTTTTTTTTTCCTTCTCCCATTTCCCCTTTCCTCTTTCTCCTTTGGGTTTTCTTTCTTCTGCCTTGGGTATTTGGTCTATTATCATTTTTTACCCCTCTGTGTTCTTGTTCTTCTCCTTTGTGGGCCTCTAGCTCCTTGCAGTGCTCCTCTCTCTTAGTATTTGACTGACTCCACTACTACCTCTACCACTACCTCTTCCTCCTTTCCTACTACCCTCTTGTTCCCGTCAATGTCTGCTGGCCTTTTATACTCCCTCCTTCTCTTCTTTTTTTTTAGTGTGACTTTGTAAATGGTCCAAGTCGGACCGAAACGTCGTCGTAAGATCCTCTCTTCTATTGCGGGTTATTTGTGTATTGTTCCAGTCACGTATTGTGCCTTTCTGTTATTATATATTTTGGTTCAATGAGTACCTTTCCAAAGCCTCATTAGTTCCCGGGTGCCTGTTTAGCCGGGTGCTTCCCGGGGATATTTCTGGTATAACACGGTGCCCATCTTCCATTTCATGTGGGGGATTAAATTCCAAGGGCATCACCGAGCCATTTTGGCCCATCTTGTTTAAAACTCGCCTAAAAGAGTTCTCCTCTATAACGTGTGAGTTCTCCTCTGCCTGTCTCATCGGCCACCGGAAGCGCATCAAAAAAAAATAGTTTGACGAGACTGGAAAAAAACCGTAAGTTTGTCGTGTTTAATACAAACTTTGCAACGTTGTCTTGCGGAGGGACCGCCAAGAGTTGTGGTTAATCTTTTAAGACTAGGATTGCAATAAAAAAGTCCTGGCGGAGACTAACTTTTTTTTTCTCTGAGGTACTCCCTCCCCCCGTCTTTCCCCCACTGCTCCACGCTCCCCCCCCTCGTCTTCACCCCTCCCCACGCTCCCCCCCCTCGTCTTCCCCCCTCTGCCCCTCCCCTCCCCCGTTTTTCCCCCCTCTGCTCCGCTCCCCCCCCTCGTCTTCACCCTCTGCTCCACGCTCCCTCCCCCGTCTTCACCCCCGCTCCCGCTCCCCCCCTCGTCTTCACCCCCTGCTCCACGCTCCCCCCCCTCGTCTTTCACCCACGCTCCCCCCCCTCGTCTTCACCCTCTGCCCCACGCTCCCCCCCTCGTCTTTCCCCCCTGCTCCACGCTCCCCCCTCGTCTTCACACACTGCTCCACGCTCCCCCCCCTCGTCTTCACACACTGCTCCCGCTCCCCCTGCTTCACCCTCTGCTCCACGCCCCCCCTCGTCTTCACCCTCTGCTCCACGCCCCCCCCCTCGGTTTTACCCCTGCCCACGCCCCCCCCCTCGTCTTCACCCTCTGCTCCACGCCCTCCCTCGTCTTCACCCTCTGCTCCACGCCCCTCCCCCGTCTTCACCCTCTGCTCCACGCTCCCCCCCCCCTCGTCTTCACCCTCCCCCCGCTCCCCCCCCTCGTCTTCACCCCTGCTCCACGCTCCCCCCCCCGTTTTACCCCCCTGCTCCACGCCCCCCCCCTCGTCTTCACCCTCTGCCCACGCCCCCTCCCTCGTTTTACCCCCTGCTCCACGCTCCCCCCCTCGTCTTCACCCTCTGCTCCACCCCCTCCTCGTCTTCACCCCCTGCTCCACGCCCCCCCCCTCTCTTCACCCTCTGCTCCACGCTCCCCCCCTCCCCCCTCTGCTCCCACCCCCTCCCTCGTCTTTCCCCTCTGCTCCACGCCCCCCCCTCGTCTTCACACACTGCTCCACGCTCCCCCCCCTCGTTTTACCCCCTGCTCCACGCTCCCCCCCCTCGTCTTCACCCTCTGCTCCACGCTCCCCCCCCCTCGTCTTCACCCCCCCTCCCGCTCCCCTCCCTCGTCTTCACCCCTGCTCCACGCTCCCCCCCCTCGTCTTCCCCCCTCTGCTCCACGCCCCCCCCTCGTCTTCACCCTCTGCTCCACGCTCCCCCCCCTCGTCTTCACCCTCTGCTCCACGCTCCCCTCCCTCGTCTTCACCCTCTGGGCCCCCGCTCCCCCCCCTCGTCTTCCCCCTCTGCTCCACGCCCCTCCCCCCCTCTTCACCCTCTGCTCCCCCCCTCCCTCGTCTTCACCCCCTGTCCCGCTCCCCCCCCTGTCTTCACCCTCTGGGTCCCCCGCCCCCCCCCTCGTCTTCACCCCCTGCTCCACGCCCCCCCCTCGTCTTCACCCTCTGCTCCCGCTCCCCCCCCTCGTTTTACCCTCTGTCCCCCGCTCCCCCCCCTCGTCTTCACCCCTGCTCCCGCTCCCCCCCTCGTTTTACCCTCTGCTCCACGCTCCCCCCCTCGTCTTCACTGATAACCTCTTGGCTTTTTTTCACTATAATAAACTTTTGATAATTATTTAATCTTTTCGTGTTTCAACTTCATCCTAAGTTATCTTGGTGGTTTTTTATTCGTCAGGAAACAAGCTAGTGTTTCGACAAGTCTTAAACATGACCCGTACCCGGTTGTTTAGTTTCCCCAGTTGCGTTTTGCAACTCATTTAAAAGGGCATCATCATGGTTCCCCAATGGTTCGTGGGGGATGGAGGGTGTGGCAGCGGCCCGCCACAGCAACAGCCTGGTTGCCGGTAAGTACAGAAAAAACCTGGCCTAGGGCTGCCAGTAGGAAAATTTTTGAAACCCATCAAAGATGTAAGAGAGAGAGAGGTATACCCCATCATTAATTTCTTCTGGCTTTTTTTCTCTAAGATGAATAATTTTTTCCGTCTCCCCCTTCCCGGGTTTTTCAACAATAGAGTAGTAATAGTACTTTCGGGAAACGATAAACCCTTGTGGATAATTAGTCAAGTGGGGAATTCCCCCGTCGTCCCCCGGGTTTTAAAAGGACCCCTCTCGATCAGCCAGGCTAAGAGAAAGTAATGAGAGACGCAGCCTTTTAGCTTCTTAAGCACTTATCTTTTTCTAGAGTGCCCAACTTGTAAACAAATTAAAATGTGCAAATTTTTGATAACTTTTACATTAAAGATATTAAAAAGTACATTTTTTTTTTAAATTTTAACCGACTGAGGAAACCCATCCCAATCTTGTTAAAATTTATTTCATAATATAGTGTAATAATGTTTGCAAAATATGTAAATCAGTGTAAATTTGTATTATGAGTCGTTAGTAAATATATTTATTTCCGTTATGGATTTTTTGTGACGCCGGGGCCGCCCAGCACCACCTGGTTGATCAAATAAGCAGCAAGCCCCAGGGCCGGGCAGGAGTAGCAAAACGCTGAAACCCATCAAAAGGGAAACTGCTTGTTTGGTGAAACTGTTTTTGCCTTATAAAAAGCAAATGCCTGTCCCATTCTCCACACTGCCATAACTTAATGGAGTGAGAGTGGGAGAAAGTGTTCAGTATGTCTTTGTGTCAGTATGTCTTGTTGGGCAGTATGTCTTGTGTGTCAGTATGTCGGTGTCAGTATGTCTTTGTGTCAGTATGTCTTGTGTGTCAGTATGTCTTTTGTGTCAGATGTCTTGTGTGTCAGTATGTCTTGTGTGTCAGTATGTCTTGTGTCATATGTCGGGTCAGTATGTCTTTTGTGTCAGATGTCTTTTGTGTCAGCATGTCTTTTGTGCATGTCTTGTGTGGCATTTTTTGGGAAAGTCTTGTGTGTCAGCATGTCTTGTGTGTCAGATGTCTTTGTGTCAGTATGTCTTTGTGTCAGTATGTCTTTGTGTCAGATGTCTTGTGTGTCAGATGTCTTGTGTGTCGTATGTCTTGTGTGTCAGTATGTCTTTGTGTCAGTATGTCTTGTGTGTCAGATGTCTTGTGTGTCAGCATGTCTTTGTGTCAGCATGTCTTGTGTGTCAGTATGTCTTGTGTGTCAGCATGTCTTTTGTGCGTATTCTTGTGTGTCAGTATGTCTTGTGTGTCAGTATGTCTTTGTGTCAGTATGTCTTGTGTGTCAGTATGTCTTGTGTGCATGTCTTGTGTGTCAGCATGTCTTTTGTGTCAGTATGTCTTGTTTGGGCAGTATTCTTTGGGGCAGATGTCTTTGTGTCAGCATGTCTTGTGTGTCAGCATGTCTTGTGTGTCAGATGTCTTGTGTGTCAGTATGTCTTGTGTGTCAGCATGTCGTTGTCAGATGTCTTGTGTGCCATGTCTTGTGTCACATGTCTTGTGTGTCAGCATGTCTTGTGTGTCAGCATGTCTTGTGTGTCAGTATGTCTTGTGTGTACGTCTTGTGTGTCAGCATGTCTTGTGTGTCAGCATGTCTTGTGTGTCAGCATGTCTTGTGTGTCAGCATGTCTTTGTGTCAGCATGTCTTGTGTGTCAGCATGTCTTGTGTGTCAGTATGTCTTGTGTGTCAGCATGTCTTTGTGTCAGCATGTCTTGTGTGTCAGCATGTCTTGTGTGTCAGCATGTCTTTGTGTCAGCATGTCTTGTGTGTCAGCATGTCTTGTGTGTCAGCATGTCTTTGGGGTCAGCATGTCTTGTGTGTCAGCATGTCTTGTGTGTCAGCATGTCTTGTGTGTCAGCATGTCTTGTGTGTCAGTATGTCTTGTGTGTCAGCATGTCTTGTGTGTCAGCATGTCTTTGTGTCAGCATGTCTTTTGGGCATTCTTTTTTCAGGTTTTTGGTTGCATGGTGGTCACATGCTTTTGGGGAATGTTTTTCAGCAGTCTTTTTGGCAGTATTTTTCCTGTTTTTGTCAGCATGTCTTGTGTGTCAGCATGTCTTGTGTGTCAGCATGTCTTGTGTGTAGCATGTCTTTTTGTCAGCTGTCTTGTGTGTCAGTATGTCTTGTGTGTCAGCATGTCTTGTGTGTCAGTATGTCTTGTGTGTCAGCATGTCTTGTGTGTCAGCATGTTTTGTTTCGCTGTCTTTGTGTGTCAGTATGTTTTGTGTGTCAGCATGTTTGGGTCAGCATGTCTTGTGTGTCTATGGACGCTCCTTGTTGCCCCGTTTTTTTTTTATATTAGTTTATGTTTTATTTTTCCCGGTTTTTGGGAACCCAGTCTGCTCATTCAGTTTGGGGTTGGATTGTAACCAAGCCACAGGGAGGTGACCCCGAAACACTCCGGTTATCCTCCAGTTAAGTTTGACGAAATGTTTTTGGTACAGGACAGATCGCTGTTTGGACCTTGTGTCGCTTTTGTGTAGAGCTTTTCTCAGAAACTGACAATTGACCACAGCAGTGTCGACTTAGATGTCTGTATTTACTGTAGTTATGGAAGGGAAAAAAAGATTTTAAAGGCTTTTAAAACCCTTTTACAAGTACGTCAGGGAAAATTAAAAAACCCCGCTGTTGATTATAAAACAAATCATTTTTTTTTAAAAATGACAGATTTAAAAATGAAAAACTTCCCCACGAAGGCTGGTCTTTGACCGGGCCATGGGGGGGGGGAGGCCCCCGGGAAATTTTCTTCAGATAAAGGATGACTAGAGAAAAAGAAAATTTCCCTTTTAAATTTAATTATAGAGAACGGAAACAAAATTGTCTTTTTGGTCGACTGTAGAGAATGAAGATTGTTTTATCCTGGTTGATAATAGTATTTGCTGTAGCCTCAGAGGCTGTGCCTGGCTGTGCCACACTACTCATTAACATGAGCTTGCGTTCTTGCTTTGTTTCCAGTGGATCTTGAGTGTTTTAACGTAAATTTCACCCCATTATTGCTGCCTATTCATATGAGATGATGATTATTTTCCCTTTTTTTTTTGGGAGGGGCATAGGTGGTTTTAAAGTTTGTCTGAAGAAGACGAGGGTCAACGCCCCCGCGACCTAGTCCCAGACCAGCCTCCCGGTGGGTGGCCTAAAAAACCAGGCTGTTGGTGCTACCCCCCCGCACCCCGTCGTAGCTAAAAAATAGACGTAGCATTCTTCGCAAGTACGTATTTAATCTGTGAGAACAAAGCAAAACCTTTTCCTTCAAGGTTTGGCCTTGATTCTGGTAAAGATTTCCCGGAAAAATTAGAGCTCCGCTTTTTCCTTGGTTGAAACCTGTTTCCCCCAGGCAGTGTCGGGGGTGAGCGTTTTTCCATGAATTAGAGTAGGAGCTTCTTAAACCGATGCAAAAACCAGGTTTTAAAAGTGGGGGAAAAACCCCCCCACACCCTGAGTCTGACCTGGCTGTCTTAGCCTTTCGGGGTCACTGCCCGCCCCTTTCCCATTGCTAGTTTGATCAAGGCTTTTGGTCCAGCACATATTTAAGCACTTAAATAAAAATACAGAGAGAAGGGAAACTGGCTGGATGTGACGGTGTGTGGCCATTCTTGACCAATGAATTTTTTAGGTTTTGGTTTTTGGCGCTTCCTTGACTTTTATTTCTCCAGCACGAATTTTTTGAGAACCCTCGTTCATCTTCGTCTCGTTTAACCGTTCATTTTGTTGGGTCAACTGCAATTTGAGATTTAAAAAGAACAACTGGGTTGCGGGGGGGACCATCCCGGTTTTTCCCAGGTTTTCTGATGGTTTGCCGGTCAACCGGCTGTTATTCTGGCGACCGGGGCCCCCCCAAATACAGTCGGGTTGATCCGTCACTTGACGGAGGACGCCCAGTTTTTGAAGATTTGTTCAGAGAGGAAAAATGCCAGTACCCGAAGGCACTGTCCTGGCACCCTGCTGTTTCTCATCCTCGTATCCCTTTTGATATCCCTTTTGAAGAGTTTCGAGTTTTCATTTGAGCCCGGCCCAGGGGCCCCGTTTTTCATCCTCAAAACATAAAAAAAACCCCCGTCAATTTTTGTATCATTTTGCAGATGACACTGAAATATGCATGAAAGTCACTTCTAGAATTCACTGAAAAAATTACAGGAAGATATAAGCAGTTTTTTCCAGGGGATAGTGGAGAACAACATGACGTTCAGTGGTGATGCTTAGGTATGGAAGGAATATGACAGGGCACAAGAGGGTCATCTGATCATTCTTTAAAAGAATACTATAAGATGACGGGGGGGTTGAGAACCTTCAAAACAAGGGGAAAAATGTCAATAATACATTCAAATCGCCGTCCTCCCTTATTTGGGAAATTTTTCTCGGTGTTGACGGCCCCGTTCAGGGGGAGAAATATCAGAGTAACGGATATAGAGTCGTTTCGACCCGCATGGAGCCATCTTTTTTTTGTAAGTATTTTTTTTTTGTCATTGCACTTTATTTTAAAAACATTTTTTTATAAGCATCTTTTAAAAGAATCACCTTTTATAAGATTACTTTTTTTATAAGAATCATCTTTTGAAAGCGTCAACTTTTTTGAAAAATTTTTTTCATATCTTTTTATAGTTATATATCCTTTTAATATTATATTTTTGTTCCTTCAGAATTTTTGTTCCTTCGGGAATACTTTAGTTCCTTCATAAATGCTTTATTTCCTTCAGGAATACTTCAGTTCCCCCAAATGCTTATGTTCCTTCAGGAGCATGTTTTTCGTGAGTAGACGAACCTGAAAAGTTCAAGGCAAAGGCAGGGGGGTGCGTATTGAAAGAATATTACATTAGAATCTGAAGGCGATTTTTTTATATTACTGGGGTGTTAAGATGTGGTTTACCGGGATTATGTCTTCCGCCCGGGCGCTTCAGATACGCTTGAAGCGCGGGGAGCTTACCCGGGGGAGAGGTGGGTGGGGGGAAAAACGGAAAGGGATGAACGGGGGGAGGGGAACGGGGTGGAAGTTTTAAAAAAGGGACGAGAAAAATTGGGGAGTTTCCCTCACCAGAAGGTGAGGTAAAGAATGGAGGATAGGTGGAAGTGAGGTAGTTGGGGTGGAAAATGGAATGGGGTAGGGGGAAAAGGGAGGGTAGAAGGAAAGATAACGAGGGTAAGAGAAAATAAAGGGGGTGGTGGAGGCAAATGGGGAAACATAAAAAAGGGCTCACAAAAATCAGGCAAAAAAAACCCCGGCGAAATTAAAAAAAAAAAAAACATTCCTTATCACTCGTTTTATATCACAGGTTAGGAAAGAAGGGAGGAAAAGGGTAAAAAGGTTATAAAAACTTTTGCTGGGTAGAGGATAGGAAATAAAAGTAGAAGATTCTGTAGATTAAATTTCCTTTAAACATTATAATAGTTTTATCACACGTATCATAAAATTCTGGGAAAATGCTGGGTCGATAGTTACAGTGATAGTTGAGACGATGAATGTGTTCTGACGCAAGAAACCCAGAGCTTATTTAAGGTTCTAAACTTTCCCGCAGAGAATAAAAACAGGTTACCGTTGGGGTGGCAATACTGATCTTTTGGGCCCCCACTCGTTACTTCCCCATTCTCATGTCCCCTTTACGCTACTCTCCCCCCCTTCTGTTATTTAGGGACTGAAACAGAAAGCACTGAGCAAAGCTAAAAAAAACTGAATGCCATACAGTATACCTGGGAAAGATTATATAAGAGTGAAGGGGGATCAGTTGGTAGTTCTCCAGGTTTATTCTATGGACTTGAAAAGCTGTTTTTACAGGCTAAACATTGTATAGATAAAGTTTTCAAAAAAAGTGTTGTATAGGTTTCCACGAAGGTGTGTGTTTCCTTTCTCACAAGAAATATCACTACGAGACCTCATTTTAGTTTAAAGGGGTAATACACCACCTCTCTCCAAGAACAAAAAGTAAATACCGTGACGGGAACAATACACAAATAACCCAAAATAGCAGACTGAAACTTATGACGACGTTTCAGTTGACTTAACCATTAAATAGTCACACCTGACAAGTTAATCCATGTATTCTTCTCTCCTAGTTATCTGTTTGCTGGTGCCCCTTTCCCTTCTGTGACGTGTGTCAGGCTGGGAATTGAGTGGTGTAGTGCTATGCTTTGATATTATTTTTTATTGGCAGGGATTTTTTTAAATTTTGTTATAGTGTTTTTTGCGAGTCTGATTAGTGTGATTTTTTTTTTCCTTCTAGGATTTCAGGTTTTTAGTGTATGGTATATGCGTGAGTGCATTTTCTTTAATGACAAGAGGGCAGCTTCACTGGGGGATCAAGTGCTATGTAATAAAAATAAAATAGCCTTTTGGGCAGGCAGTAATCATGAGGAAGGTGACCATGAGGTGATCACAGGGGGGTGCTAGAAGCAGGCCAGGCTGGCAGGAAGAGCCCGCATCATACAGGTTTCTGACCTTCCTCAGTCTGCCTGCTTCACCTCCCTCCAAGCCAGACTCGCCGTCCGCCCCCCGCCCACTCACCACCCGCTGCACCCAACCACCATGTCATCAACCCTTTACATCTTCGTCAGTGATGTCTGTTTGTTATATTTATCACATATTACATGTTTTGTATTCATTCCCCCAACCTTGACATTAAATGTCTTATAGAACAACTAGACCCGGCATAACCCTCAAGCTCTTTAAACCCGCTTTTACGGGCCCGATTTCACAAAAGCAGCAGTAAGACAGTCGCAAAATACTGTAGACCGATAGCTCGTACATTTTCGATCCCTTTTGGGGTCCCAAAAAAGAATGAAAAGCATAAAAAATCACAGCATTTTCACAACCCAGGACAGCTGCTGGACCACCACTTGTTGTGGATGCACTGAAGACAAATGCTGATGCCGATTTCGGGAATCACCCCCTCCACGGCCCCAAAAATGCTTACGAAATGAATAACTGGAAAATTAGGCAAGGGGACTATTATCGGGGGAATGGTCAAATGGTAAAGTCAGAGCATTTTGGGAAATACAAAATAACCCGCACATAGAAAAAGGAACTTATGACGACGTTCCGGTCCGACTTTGTACCATTAATAGGCACACCGACCAATAGCCCAAGTTGAGCGAAACGTCGTCATTTCCCTTTGTGCGGGTTGTGTTTTGGGTCCAGTTACGATATTGTCCCTTTTTTAT
This sequence comes from Cherax destructor, assembly GCA_009830355.1. Lineage (NCBI taxonomy): Eukaryota > Metazoa > Arthropoda > Malacostraca > Decapoda > Parastacidae > Cherax > Cherax destructor. The sequence continues at coordinate 19,371 of WNWK01030651.1, forward strand.
TCTTTATACACAGTGAAAAGCTCTGTTGCTCAGCGCAGTTTCCCCAGGTGAACTGTGTTAAAAGTCTTCCTCATCGCCTTAAACCAGAATAGCAAAACCCCGACTAGAAAATATCCCATATCTTGTGTTCACTAACAATGAGGACTTGGGCCAGGGCATAATTGTGTCGAAGAGGAATCTCGGACCCAAACATAATCGAGGTTCAGATTTTCATGCACATTGGCATGGGGGCCAGGTTTGGTCTTCAACACATTGGCATGGGGGGGTTCAGATCTTCATGCACATTGGCATGGGGGGGGCCCGGTTCAGATCTTTCACATTGGCATGGGGGCCCGGTTCAGATCTTCATGCACATTGGCATGGAGGGGCCCGGTTCAGATCTTCATGCACATTGGCATTCCAGGGTTGATATTCATGCACATTGGCATGGGGGCCAGGCAGATCTCCATGCACATTGGCATGGGGGGCCAGGTTCAGATCTTCTGCACATTCATGGGGGGAGATTAATCTTCTTGCACATTGGCATGGGGGGGTTCAGATCTTCATGCACATTGGCATGGGGGAAGGTTCAGATCTTCATGCACATTGGCATGGGGGCAGGTTCACATCTTCATGCAATTGGCATGGGGGTCCAGGTTCAGACTTCATGCACATTGGCATGGGGGGCCATTGATATGCAATTGGCATTAGGTTCGATTTCATGAAGGCATGGGGGTCCAGGTTCAGATATTCATGCACATTGGCAGGGGGCCCGGTTCAGATCTTCTGCCCTTGGGTGGGGGCAGGTTCAGATTTTTTGCACATTGGGATGGGGGGAGGGTTTAGATCTTTATGCACATTTGGGATGGGGGGGAGGTTCAGATCTTCATGCACATTGGCATGGGGGGATTCACATCTTCATGCACATTCGGGGGTCCCGGTTCGATCTTCATGCACATTGGCATGGGGGGGCCAGGGTTCAGATATTCATGCACATTGGCATGGGGGGCCCGGTTGATCTTCATGCACATTGGCATGGGGGGTCCAGGTTCAGATATTCCCTACTTGGGGGGGTCCAGGTTCAGATATTCATGCACATTGGCATGGGGTCCATTCAGATCTTATGCACATTGGCATGGGGGTCCAGGTTCAGATATTTTATGCACATTGGCATGGGGGCCCGGTTCAGATCTTCATGCACATTGGCATGGGGGGCCAGGTTCCCTCTTCTGCACATTGGCATGTTGTCCAGGTTCAGATATTCATGCACATTGGCATGGGGGGGATGTTCAGATCTTCATGCACATTGGCATCCCGGTTAAGATCTTCATGCACATTGGCATGGGGGCCAGGTTGATCTTCACACATTGGCATGGGGGGAAAAGATTTTATGCACATTGGGATGGGGGGAGGAAGATCTTCATTGGATGGGGGGTCCCGGTTCAGATATTCATGCACATTCTGGGGGGGCCAGGTTCAGATATTCATGCACATTGGCATGGGGGGCCAGGTTCAGATCTTCATGCACATTGGCATGGGGGGGCCAGGTTCAGATATTATGCACATTTGGGATGGGGGCCAGGTTCAACCTGCCCTTGGCAAGGTTCACACTTCATGCACATTGGCATGTTGTCCAGGTTCAGATATTCATGCACATTGGCATGGGGGGATGTTCAGATCTTCATGCACATTGGCATGGGGGCCAGGTTAAGTCTTCATGCACATTGGCAGGGGGCCAGGTTAAGATTTCATGCCATTGGCATGGGGGTTAAAGATTTCATGCACATTGGCAGGGGGGCCAGGAAGACTTCATGCACATTGGCATAGGAAAGACCATGACATTGGCATGGGGCACGTATGCAAATTTCCTTTGAACAAGAGGTTTATCATAAACGGGAACTAGATAAAATACGCGGGGGGAGACGATGACGAATTTGGGATCTAAATCATGGACATTCCTTGCTGATTTTAATAGCATGCTGGGCATTCTGCCCCAGGCTCAGACTCATGTAACTCCATATTCAAAAAAAATTGCAAAAACCCATATTTTTTATTGAGGACCCAAAACCATCCCCCAGCCATTAAATGCCCCACTCATCAAAAGCTAACGTGTTAAAAATCTTTGTCTTCTAGGGCATTGTTCCCAAAAACATGGAACTGCAATAGTAGCAAATAGGCAGCATTATTTAGGGGAGGTTGCCCTGCCTTTTATAGTTACTAGACCATTGAGACATAATCTTGGATGCACTGGAAACAAGCAAATGCTGTTGTAGTGTACATTGTTTTTGAAAAAGCGTTCGATAAGTGTAACCATGGTGTGATATCGACGAAGGGAAAATAAAATGGATATTTGTTTTTAAAAAATCGAGTCCAGAGTAGTAGTAGTAAACGGGGTAAAGTGAGGCTGCCACGTGGGCTCTGTTCCTAAAGGGACAGTACTCGCCCCACTTCGTTTCTCAATCGTATATCTGAACAGACTTTTGTATTTTTGTGATAACAAAATTTTTTATGGGGACACGACGAATCTTCATGCATAAAAACCGTCTTGCAATGGGCCACAGAAAACAGTATGATGTTCAGTGAGACTTTTTCATGCCCCGATTGGACATATGGGGGCGGGGAATAAAGGATTGGAAAAAAATTCAAGACAAACGCAAATTAGTCAGCAAGAGTGGAATTTCGGTGCGAGATTTGGGGAGTGACAATGTCTGAAAATTTCATATTCAGAGATCAAAAGGGTTTGTTATCCCTCCCCAAGGATAGGCTGAATAATAGAACATTAAAAACAAGAGATGCCTAGACAATGATGATCAAATCACTTGGTCTCTACAGGCGAAATACTGTTATTTTCCCCCTTTTGAAGGCGGAATTGCTGCTAAAAAACGTCAGAGGAGCTTCACTGCCTGTATACATTGTCAAACATCGGGACATGGAAATGCTTGAAATCCCTTGAATTGATCTTGGATCATGGAAAAGGGTACATCAAATTTACAAATTAAAATCCTGGTGAAACTGGTTTAAAATGGCAGACCGAAATCACTCCATGTGATAACAAGAGGTTTGGCAGATGTGAAAATACCATAGATAAAAAAACAGGGAGCAGTGAGTAAATAGGGGAGAACCTCAGTTGAAGAGGACCCGGCTTTTCAACGCCCTTCCTTAGTGATAAGGGGCATTATCAAATAACAGGTGTTTTCAAAAGGAAACTTGACAAGTTCCAAAGTCAGTTTCTTATTAATAAGACGATGGTGCATATGTTGGGCTGGGGGCTGGCGCCAACAGTCTGGCGAACAGGCTAGCAACGACGCTATGGTTGTAGCAGCAGGTGGCTGGACTAGAAGATGAGAGAGAGTTTCAGAGAAAGTTTATGATTCAACGGTATCGTTTTGGGAAATGCGTCTGCACTTTTGGGCTCTGTTTCGGGAGATGAACACTTTCCAACTATCGTATAGCAGCGTGACCACGTGCAAGGAACGTGTTTCAGAATGAAAGCCACAACACCGTGGCTGGAACGTGTTCAGACTAAAAGCCACACACCGTGGCCCGGGGTATAACTAACCATTCCCGTTAGATATGGAAACTGGATGACTGGTTTCAAAACAGGGAACAAAACTAAGCCCTGTTAGAACACGTTACAGCCTTGGACCATTGATCCTTTTTACCCACGAATACTTTTCGCCAAACTGACCATTACTTAGTATTCGTCCTGGTCCTTGTCTGACGGATAGTTCGAGCAGGTGCAGGATCATGAATATGTACGGGGAAAAGTCAAGGGACGTGTTAAGGTACATAAAAGCAAGGAAACCTGAGGTGGGGTCGGAGGGGGATCCCCCGATACCCCGAGTATTATGACCCAAGAGGTCGCCTACCCGTTATCCCACTGATTCATTTAAGGGCCCTTCCCATCCTGCTCTTCCATATAGTCATCTTCCCCCAACTGTTCCTCTTCCATAAGGGGTAACTTTCCTTTTCCATTTGACTCCCCTTTCCT
>WNWK01030652.1:0-23340 GCA_009830355.1 Cherax destructor
AACAGTACCAGAAGCAGTAAGGAGTGGTTTAGAGGAACTGCCCACAACAGATAATAATGGTAATAAACTTAAAGAGCAGGTTAGCATACAGGAAGAACCTCCTGGGAGGTTTGCTAAGGGAACCAGCCGGGTGAGAGAAGAGGAGGCACCTCAGGACAGCGCAAACCCTCCAATTCTCCGGCGTTCCAGCAGAGTTGTCAAACCTCCAGATAGGTTGGATTTATAAGTTGGATGATATAATGTAATTTAGGAAAGGAGGAATGTAAGGGTTGGGAGCAGTAGGAGGATTGAATACTGTTTGTTTGGTTCAGTCATTTATAATTGTTTTGTTATTGTTGTTGTTGTTATGGAGCGCCCTGGAGAGTACATTGTTATTGTTACTCTGGGTTTTATTAACCTACAACCACTACAGTAATCATCTCGTCCGCATTTCTCAGGGGCTCCATCTATGCCCCTCGTTCCTTTCTTCTAAGTCTGCCAGCGAGTTAAAGCCCTTAGATTTTTCTTCTCTTAGAGAAGAATCTTATAATGTGCCTTTTACCCTTCAAGAACTGGAGGCAACACTCTCTGCTTGCAGATCATCGGCAGCTGGGCCAGACGGCATACATATTCGTATGCTACAGCATTTACATCAGTCTGCTCTTACTGTCCTCTTACGACTCTTTAATCTTATATGGTCACAAGGAGTTCTTCCCCAGCTGTGGAAGTCTGCTATTGTTCTCCCTTTTCGAAAACCAGGTACTACGGGACGTGATTCCTCTCACTACCGTCCCATCGCTCTTACCAGTGCAGTTTGCAAGGTGATGGAACGTCTAGTTAATAGACGTTTGATGTGGTATTTAGAGACGCACAATAGCCTCTCCCTAGTCAATATGGCTTCCGTAAGGGCCGTTCTGCCATTGACCCCTTGCTGCGCTTGGATACGTATATGCGTAATGCCTTTGCAAATAACCATTCGGTTATCGCTATCTTTTTCGACCTTGAGAAGGCTTATGACACAACTTGGAGATATAATATCTTGGCTCAGGCCCACTCCTTAGGCCTCGAGGCAACCTACCATTCTTTCTTAAGGCCTTCTTAACTGACAGACATTTCCGGGTCCGGGTTAGTAATGAACTCTCCCGGAATTTGTCCAAGCTGAAGGTGTCCCCCAGGGATGTGTTCTGAGCACAACATTCTTTCTGCTTGCTATAAATAATCTGGCATCTGTTCTCCCATCCAATATTTGGTCATCGCTCTATGTGGATGACTTTGCTATAGCTTATGCAGGTGCTGACTGTCACCTCATTGCAGTTTCCTCCAGCATGCCATCAACCAGGTTTCTGATTGGGCCACCACTCACGGGTTTAAATTTTCTAGTGGCAAAACTCATCAAATTACGTTCACTAGACGTTCAGTGGTCTCTGCTCATCCATTGTACCTATACCACCAATACCACCAATCCAACTACATTCATCTTTGCAAATATACAAGGTCTAAAGCCAGCAACAAACAACAAGGTACCTTACATTAGTGGACTGCTTACAGAGTCAAATGCCATGTTTGCGGCTTTCACAGAGACCCACATAAGAGATCACTTGGACAATGAAATATGGATCCCGGGCTACAACCTATACAGGTGTGACAGAGTGAATAGGCAAAAGGGGGTTGGCCTGTATATCACAGAGTCACTTATATGTTCAGAACTACTAAATGCCTCAAATGATGTAGTTGAAGTACTAGCAATAAAGGTCGAGAATCAAAACCTGGTCATCGTGGTTGTCTACAAGCCCCGGATGCAACGTCCCAACAATTCCAGGAACAGCTTCTGAAAATTGACCACTGTCTGGAAAATCTTCCAGCTCCTGCCCCCAACATCTTGCTACTGGGGATTTCAACCTCAGGCACCTAAAATGGAGAACATTGCAAACAATGTGGTAGCAGAGATAACACCAGGAGGCAGCTCAGATGAAAATTCACACATGCATGAACTTTTAAATCTCTGCACTAAGTTCACCTTAAACCAGCAAATAGTAGAGCCCACAAGATTAGAGAATACGCTGGACCTCATCTTCACCAACAATGATGATCTGATACGAAATGTCATCATATCAAAAACAATATACTCAGATCACAACATAATAGAGGTCCAGACATGCATGCGGGAGCTCCAGATCAACAAAATGTGATCAGCCATGAGGAGCTTTCTCCAAATTCAACTTCAATAACAAAAACATAAGGTGGGACCAAGTAAACCAAGTCCTAAATGATATAAACTGGGAAGATTGCCTAAGCATCACGGATCCCAACCTATGTCTTGAACAAATTAACTCTGTGGTACTTGAGGTTTGCTCAAGGCAAATTCCCTTAAGGAAAAGGAGGAGAAGATGCAAACTAGAAAGAGAGAGGCGCTCCCTATACAGGCGAAGGCACAGAATAACGGAGCGGCTACAGGAGGCCAATATCTCTGAAATACGTAGGGAGACACTAGTCAGAGAAATAGCAAACATCGAATTAAAACTAAAGGAATCTTATAGGAATCAAGAGACACGGGAAGAACTAAGAGCCATAAATGAAATTGAAAGAAACCCTAAGTATTTCTTTTCCTATGCAAAATCAAAGTCGAGAACAACAACCAGTATTGGGCCCTACTTAAACCGGATGGGTCCTACACAGATGACAGCAAGGAAATGAGTGAGTTACTTAAATCCCAGTATGACTCAGTCTTTAGGAGCCACTAACCAGACTGAAAATCGAAAACCTAAATGATTTTTTCATGAGAGTGCCACAGAACTTGACAGACGCATGCCTTTCTGACATCATCACTACGCCAAATGACTTTGAAAAGGCAATAAATGACATGCCCATGCACTCCGCTCCAGGCCCAGACTCATGGAACTCCGTGTTCATCAAGAACTGCAAGAAGCCCCTATCACATGCTTTTAACATCCTATGGAGAGGAGCATGGACACTGGGATCGTCCCGCAGCTACTAAAAACAACAGACATAGCCCCGCTCCACAAAGGGGGCAGTAAAGCAATAGCAAAGAACTACAGACCAATTGCGCTAACGTCCCATATCATAAAAATCTTTGAAAGGGTTCTAAGAAGCAAGATCGCCACCCATCTTGATACCCATCAATTGCACAACCCAGGACAGCATGGGTTTAGAGCAGGCCGCTCCTGTCTGTCCCAACTACTGGACCACTACGACAAGGTCCTGGATGCTCTAGAAGATAAACAGAATGCAGATGTTATATACACAGATTTTGCAAAAGCCTTTGACAAGTGTGACCATGGTGTAATAGCACACAAAATGCGTGATAAAGGAATAACAGGAAAAGTTGGTAGATGGATTTATAATTTCCTAACACATAGAACACAAAGAGTAGTAGTCAACAGAGTAAAGTCTGAGGCAGCTACTGTGAAAAGCTCTGTTCCACAAGGCACAGTACTTGCTCCCATCCTATTCCTCATCCTCATATCAGACATTGACAGGGATATAAGCCACAGTGCTGTGTCTTCCTTTGCAGATGACACCCGAATCTGTATGACAGTGTCCACCGTTGAAGACACTGCAAGACTCCAAGCAGACATAAACCAAATCTTTAAATGGGCTGCAGAAAACAATATGAAGTTCAATGATGAGAAATTTCAATTACTCAGATACGGAAAACGTGAAGAAATTAAAATCTCATCGGAGTACAAAACTAATTCCAACCACACAATAGAGCGAAAAACTAATGTCAAAGACCTGGGAGTGTTCATGTCAGAGGATCTCACCTTCAAGGACCATAACAATGTAGCAATTGCATCTGCTCGAAAAATGACAGGATGGATAATGAGAACCTTCAAAACCAGGGATGCCAAGCCCATGTTGACACTTTACAGATCGCTTGTTCTATCTAGGCTGGAATATTGCTGCACACTAACTGCACCTTTCAAGGCGGGTGAAATTGCTGACCTTGAAAATGTGCAGAGAACCTTCACGGCACGCATAAGTGCGATAAACCACCTCAACTACTGGGAACGCTTGAAGTTCCTAAACCTGTACTCTCTAGAACGCAGGCGGGAGAGATACATTATTATATACACATGGAAAATTCTCGAGGGCTTAGTACCAAACTTGCACACAAAAATCACTCCCTACGAAAGCAAAAGACTCGGCAGGCGATGTAACATTCCTCCAATGAAGAGCAGGGGTGCCACTAGCACGTTGAGGGACAACACAATAAGTGTGAGGGGCCCAAGATTGTTCAACTGCCTCCCAGCATACATCAGGGGGATTACCAACAAGCCCCTGGCTGTCTTCAAGCAGGCACTGGACAGGCACCTCAAGTCGGTACCTGATCAGCCGGGCTGTGGTTCGTACGTTGGACTGCGTGCGGCCAGCAGTAACAGCCTGGTTGATCAGGCTCTGGTCCAACAAGAGGCCTGGTCACGGACCGGGCCGCTGGGGCGTTGACCCCTGGAATTCTCTCCAGGTAGACTCCAGGTAGACTCCAGATACGGCTCACGTATCCCAGAACGTGATACAGTCAGGTTTCTCGGCCTCCTGTTTGACCGCAGATTGTCCTGGAAACCTCACATTACCTCTCTGAAGGCGACTTGTCACACCAGGCTGAACCTTCTTAAAACCCTCGCACATCTTTCATGGGGGGCTGATCGTAGAACTCTCCTTCGCCTACATTCAGCCCTAATTTTGTCGAAACTCGATTATGGGGACCAGATATATTCGGCAGCCTCCCCTGCTACTCTTTCCATCCTTAATCCCATCCATCACCAGGGATTACGCTATGCCTTGGTGCATTTCGTTCTTCCCGGTTGAGAGCCTCTATGTAGAAGCAAACATTCCATCCTTATCCGATCGTCGTGATGCACATTGCATTCGCTATTTTGTTCGCTCTCATGACCTCCGCAATCCTTCCATGTATAGGATTGTTACAGATGTTAGTAGGCGCTCTTTATTTGTTCGTCGCCCCTGCTTACTTCGTCCCTTTTCTCTTCGTCTACATTCACTCCTGTCTTCCCTTCAGCTCCCACCTCTATATGTTCATGTGACATCTCCCTTTCCCCTGCCCCCTTGGGAAGTTCCTGCTGTCCGTGTCTGTTCTATTCCTCTACCTTGCGCGAAAGCCCAACTACCTATGGCGGCTTCTCGCTCTTTCTGTCTAGACCATTTCCGTTCTCATTCCCATGCCATCGCAGTATACACCGATGGTTCAAAGTCATCTGACGGCGTCGGACTCGCAGCAGTGTTTCTGGACAGCGTCGTACGAGGGCATCTATTACCCTCGGCTAGCATATTTACGGCTGAATTGTATGCCATTCTTGTGGCACTTATCCGTATTGCATCTATGCCTGTGTCACCATTTGTGGTCGTTTCAGACTCCCTTAGTGCTTTACAGGCTATCCGTAAAATTGATACACCTCACCCCCTAGTTCTTCGTATCCACCTTTGGTTACGCCGTATCTTTAGCAAGCATAAAGATATTGTCTTTTGTTGGGTCCCTGGTCATGTTGACGTACAGGGCAATGAACAGGCAGACACTGCTGCGCGGTCAGCAGTACATGACCTTCCAGTTTCATATAGAGGTGTTCCTTTCACGGACTATTTTGCGGTCATTGCACACACCTTCGCACCCGTTGGCAACAACGCTGGTCTGACCTGCTGAATAACAAACTTCATTCTATTAAACCGGTTATAGGTTTCTGGCCTTCTTCTTGTCACCAATGTCGAGGTTGGGAGACTACACTCTCCCGTCTTCGCATCGGCCACACTCGTCTTACTCACAGGTATCTCATGGAGAGGCTCCCTGCCCCTCTCTGTGAGCATTGTCAGGTTCCAGTGTCTGTTCGACATATTCTGTTGGACTGCCCACTCTATCAACGAGCACGCAGAATTTACCTCCAACGGCGTCTTCGCTCTGCGGCCCTTTCTTTACCTTCCCTTCTTGCAGATGGACCCTCCTTTAATCCTGACTCTCTTGTTGACTTTTTGACAGAAACTGACTTACAACACAAACTCTGAAGATTATACCTCTAGCACCTCCCTCAGTCCCTTCTACCTTGATCTCTTGCTACCCTCTATCCCTGCACTATCCACCATCCTGCTGCACTCCATACCCTACTAATCATCCATCTCCCTCTTACAACCCATTCTCCCTGCATCCTGCAATAACCTGCAGCGCTCTATAACCCCTGTGGTTTAGCGCTTCTATTTGATTATAATAATAATAATGTCATTTTACCCCACACCATTGTCCAACGGAATTTCCAGACATGTGGTGATGACATTTTGGAGCAGCTTGAGCTCCAAGAACTCCCTATTCTTAAAGTTGACACTTGTCCTCCCTGCCAATATGCGAAGACGTTATCCTTGCAATGTCGCTCGTTTAACGTTTGACTGCCATGAACTCCCACCTTCGGTCTACATTGCAGGTCAACGTTTACAAGTTCGAAAGGTGACCCCTACACCGCAACAGTGTAGAAACTGCTGGCGTTTTGGTCATCCAGCGAAATATTGCAGGTCCATGGCCGAATGCCCAGTCTGTGGTGCCGACGACCATGCCAGTCCTTCTTGTACTCTACCTCCCTCTTGCCTTAACTGTCATGAGGCACATCCATCATACTCTCGCCGTTGTCAGGTTTACCTGAATGAGCGGGAAATTCGTTGTCTCAAAGAAGCGGAAGGCTTCTCGTATGCTATGGCCGTCTCTCATCTACTCCTTCAAGGAAGACTTCCCCGTATTTCCTATTCTCGCATTGCTAAACGTCGCCCACTTCTGCGGTCCCAACTTCCTCGACTTCCTCTGTGGTTACAACATCCTCAGTCACCCCTGTCTCGAATCCTTTTGATGTTCTTGGCTCCGAGGTCCCTACCTCGGCATCCCATACTGTCCACACTCCTTCCTCTACTCATCCATCTCCCGCTTACAATTCATTCTCCCTGCATCCTGTCCTGCCCTGCCGCGCTGTATAACCCTTGTGGTTTAGCGCTTCTTTTGATTATAATAATAATAATAATCCTTCCTCTACTCACTCGCACAGTTCTGAGTCTACAAGTCCTCGTCCTTCGCCTAAATCTCAGCGCCCCCCTCCTTCTCATAAGCCCGGCAAAAAATCCCTATTGCCGGGTTCTTCATCTCCGACTAGTTCTGTAACGTGTGGAGGTTCATCCTCCACCTCGTACACTACCTTCATCCCCTGTCCCCTCCCAAGTCCCTTCGACAGTTTCCTCTTCCATCTCCTCGCCTTCTACTTTAGTACAGTCTATAGACTCCCCGATAGTTGCTCACTCTCCTTCCATTTCTAATGTTGTCCCACATTCTGCATCTTTGTCTTCCGAAACACTGGAAGCTATCGCAGAATATATTTCAGAGACTGGATCGATGATGAACACCGCTCCACCTGAGGTTTATCCTCCTCTCTCTTCTTCGTCTACACCCCTCCTTCCTTCACAACGTCCTCCTCCTTCTCTGATTACAGGTTTTTCGCTGCTTCCACACGGGGACTTTTCTAACCCTAGTCCATAGATTCCTCTCTCTTCGACTTATATCTTTCTCTCCATAAATCATGGCTTATTTGCAGTGGAATATCCGAGGCCTCAGGGGTAACAAAGTTCCTGAGGAAGAAGTGCTCATGCAGACTTTATCTATGGATATGCAGGCCCCGACTCAGGAGTCGGCGCTGAATAATTCTGAAGGGGATGTTGTTGGCGAGGAGGTGGGATTGGTGGATCCTACTTTCGAGGACCTTCACAGGATGCTCGATAGTCCAACGATGGTTGGCATGTTGCCTGAGGAGGTGGTGCCTGAGGCGGATGAATTACGAATTGGATGTGTTGATGGTGTTGAGGTTAATGAGCCTTCCAGGGTATCGCATGTGGTAATGGAGGTCGAGGTGCATAAGGCTGAAGGGGATGATGTAATGGTTTGCACGGGTGCATCCCGTAAACAACCTAGTGAGGTGGCTGGTGATGATGTTTTAAAGCCTGGTCAGAGGTCTGGTAAAAAGGCCTGGGCAGGCGTGGCGAAGGGGGGAAAGGGGGCATTGTTAGGTCAGAATGGAGGGTTTGGAAAAGGTAGTAGTGCAAGTGGATGTTCTGTCCCGCCGGGAGGGCATAGGGTGCAGAAGCAGAGAGGAAAACCCCCTTTATAGTTTTTAAGTTGCTGAATATGAATGTTAATGGCCTCCGTGCGGAGGTCAAGAAGAGATGGGTTGAAGTGACTTTATGACGACTACGTGTTGATGTATGCTGCCTTCAGGAGCATAATTTCAGGTGTGGAAGGGACTTGAGTCTGAATGGTTTTGTCACATATACGAGAAGTGCAATGAATTTCAAAGGGGGGGTTACTGTTGGGGTCAGGGAAACCAGCCCTTTTACGTTAAAGTCTTGGGAGGAGGGGAGGTAGGATTGTTCGAGTTGATGGGGTTTGGGGTGATATTCAGGTATGTTTTATCGGGGTTTACATGCCTGCTGCGAATAGTCGTCGTGTTAAGGAAGATTTTGTTCCTAATGAGTTGGTTTATTTTCTGAGAGGATTACCAATGATAACTGTTGTTGTTGGTGACTGGAATTGTATAATCCGTAAGAGGGATGTAGAGCACAGAGGGGCGGGATGTTTATTGGGTGTGTTAAGGGATGTTTTGGGTGCGATAGGAGTGGGGGATGTGATCCGGGGGGGGGGGGGTTTGTAGAACATACTTTTGTCAGGAGAGGTTACACTGCTAGATTAGATAGAATATATGTGTCAGGGGATGTGAGGGTGGAGAATGTGACTTGTGTGGATGTTGGATTTTCGGATCACAGGGGCGTTTTGGGTTGTGGCTTGTTTATCATGGGAAGGTGCGGTACGTATGTATTCTAGTTATTGGAAGCTGAGCACTAGATTGTTGCAAAGCCCGGATCATTGTGGGGTTTTCGCAGAGTGGTGGGGGAGGGTATAGGAGGAGGGTCGGGGTGTTGAGGACATTGTTGGGTGGTGGAATGGGAGAGGTAAAGTTGCAATTCTGCAGCCTTACACGAACGGTTGCGGGAGATTCAGGAGGAAGCGTTTCATGCCATTCGAATACGGGCGGGGTTGGATGATGTACTGTGGGGAGATAAGGCCTCAGCGTATGTGTTGCGAAAATTTAGGTGCCTAGGAGAGATATGACAATTATGTCTATGAAAGTCGATAGAGAGTTAGGTGGGTACCTGATGGGCCAGCTGTTGCAGACGACGGAGGGTATCAGTGGATATGCGGATATTTGGTTCCAGGAGAAGTTGTCAGGTGGATTATGATCGGGTAGCGTGTGGAATAGTCCTAGAGGGTATTGTCTCGAGAATTTGTGATGAGGATCGTATGGGCATGGAGGGGATGATCACTGAGGAGGAGGTGTTGAAGGCGATACAGGGTCAGCGGTTAGGGAAATCGCCAGGAATAGATGGGATCCCTGGCGATTTTTATGTTGCTCATTGGGAGGTTTTGAAGGAGATGCTAGTTCGGGTCTTCAATAGCATGAAATCTGGGGGCGATATGGGGGAAGATCAACGTACTGGGATTGTGGTGCTTGTACCCAAGAGACGACATTGTGCAATAACGTTGCTTTGTTCAGACTACAAGATTTTTGCGCGAGTGTTGGCGAATCGGATGGAGGTAGTTTTATGTCACATACTAGAGGGTGGGCAGTATGGTGTTCCCGGACGTAGTATGCAGGCAGGGCATAGGAGAATTAGGAGTTTTGTGGAGGGTCGAACAGGGGGGGAGTCATAGGGCTGGACTGGGAAACAGCTTATGATCGTGTCAACAGGGATGTCTTGCAGGAGATACTTAGAAGGCAGGGGTTTGGTGATGAAATAGTGGGATAGGTAAGGACATTGTATGCGGGGGTTCAGGTGCGAGTACAGGTAAATGGGCGGTTGGGGGTAATGGTGGGTATGGAGCGGGGGCTGCGACAGGGGTGTCCCCTGTCGCAACTCCTGTTTGCATGCTTGCAGGACCCCTTTTATCGGTTGGTGTCTGAGGGTGTCCGGGAAGCGGGTGAGGACAGTGATTGGGCACCAGGGATCATTGGGTATGTTGATGATACATCCATTTTGGTAGGAAGTGAGGAGGGGTTGAGTGTTATCAATAGGATGATAGAAGTTTTTGGGTTAGCTTCTGGCATGAGGGTTAATAGGGAAAAAATCACATTTATTGGAGGTGGGGTCTTGGGTAGGGGGAACGTTGGGGCATAGGTATTGTTGGGTCACTGTAAATAGACTTAAGATTTGTGGGGTAACCTTTTGCAATGAAGCTAGGGTAGCATGTGAAATTAATTCCTCTACGGTTGTGGAAGGGGCTTTGAGTAGGATGGCAGGTTGGAGAGCGGGGGATTTTACATTATTGCAACGAGCGGTGGTTATTAATACGTTGGTGTATAGCAAACTTTGGCATGTGGCCGAGGTATATCCTCTCATGGAGAGGGATGTACTGCGGCTGCAGGCTAGGGTCTTGCGATTCATTTGGGGTTTTGGTAAGCACTGGTTAAAGAAGGAGGTGGTGATGACAAGGGTGGCATTAGGGGGCTTTGGGTTGATACCATTGGGTAGGAGGTTGCAGGGTATTTCCTTAAGCAGGAATTTGTGGTGAGGGGAGGGGTGCGTGGAACAAAGGTAGATAGGATAATGAGGGAGTTACGGAGGTGGTGGAGTGGGCAGGAACTGCTGAGATGTGAGGCGATATTGCGAGTTCTGTTAGTGGCGCATGAGCCGGGTGGGATTAGGGCTAGTAAGCTGGATAGGGTAGGGATGGAAGAGGGGGCGGTATTGGGTGTGGAAACTTTCCCAATGTACGATTGGCGAAAGGTGTGTTTTTTTTTTAGGAGATTACGGTTGCCATCTAGGGTACGTGAGACTGGGTTTCGGTTTTTGCATGGCATCTTGGCCTCTAAAGCTCTCCTGTTTGTTATGGGTTTGGCGAGGGAGGGCAGCTGTACCAGATGTGGGATGCCTGATACAGCGTATCATGCTGTGTATTTTTGCAGGTGCCTGGGAAGGGTTAGGGAATGGTTTGGCCAAGTTCTTTGTATGGTGGGGGAAGGGGGTGTTATGACCTTGCGGGCTTTAAGCTTAGATGTGGGGGGTTGTACAGACGACGTTCGACGTGCGGTCATGTATCTTGTTTAAGATTTTTTGCATGTGTCGTGGGGCATGAGGGAGGTTAGGAGTGAGGTAAGGATAAGGGCTCTGGCGGGCTGTTTTATAGAACAAGGTGTAGAAATCAATGTTTGTATGGGAGGGCGTGGTCGCGTTTTTCCCCGGAGGGGTATCGCCTCCTCACGATGGGTCTTTTGTTGGGGGGTAGTAGAGGATGAGGAAACTTAAGGGGGCTGGTTTCCCAGAGGGGGTTTGTGTGTGTGTGTGTGTGTGTTGGTAGGTGTGTGTGGTCTTGGGTTGGGGTTGGGTGGGGGGTGGTAGGTGTGGGGTGGGAATGGGTTGGGGAGAGTTGTGCATCTGTTTTTTGACTTATGACCTTTTTTTATGCAGGGGCATAGGGGGGGGGGTTGTTTATGACTTTGACGGGTGAGTGATTGGTATTGCTTTTTGACTTGGACTTTGGGATGGGTTTTTGTTTTTCATGGTATGATTGGGGGTTTCCTTCTCTGCTTCAGTTATGAGGTTAGGGTGGTGGTTAGGGTTCCCTGTTCCACGTTGTGTGGGACCGATATCAGGTAGGGTTTATTATATTTTACTTGTGAATTCATGTGCAGTGATAATTTTCATGTCATGTGCTTAAGTACAATATTGTGCTTTACGAATGTAAGTGTACCTGTGTATTTCATATGTCTTGTGTGACGTGTATATCTTCAGATGTAATATGTCAGGGTTCTATTTGTATTCCCTAACTTTTAGGTTTTGGGAGGTGGGGCAGATGCTTCCTAAGAGGGAAGGGGGTACTGAAAAACCGTCTGAGGGTGTGTGTATATTTTGTAAGCCTGTTTAAATTAATCTTTGGAGGGGTATTGTAACGTGTCATATATATGAAACATGGTTAATTGTAATCTGGTGGAATGCTGCGTGGGTGGCTATTAGGCCTCATGTTTAATAATGTTTAAAAGGTTTGTTGTTTTGCCCTTTGTGGTACCATGTTTTTTTTCGGAGTTGTGGAATTTAGTATCATTGTTTTATTTAGTATATCCTTATACATGTAGTAATTTATTTGGGTCCTGATTTTAAGTAAGTTGACGATAAAAATTACTTTTATGTAGGTCCTTGTTGGGCCATTCTTATTGTATAAACATGTATCAGTCTACCGTACCCCAGCCATGGGGGTTTTGTTTTTAGTTGTAAGTTTGTAATCTGTATAATGTTCATAGGCTCTTATTTGTCATTCATTGTAATATTAAAAAGAATAGGAGGGGGTGGGGGGTTTGGGATAGTTTTGATTTTACTTAGTTTCTATAGTCTGTAATGGTGTGGAAAATGTCAATGGTCACTTGTATTTTGTCTGTTACATAGTGATTTATGTATTTTTTGTATAAGGTCTCTTGTTATATAAGTACATTGTATATGTTGTACGAAGATTGAGGTGTTATATATTGTTAGAAGGGATGTCATAAGACTATATTTTTGCTATGTTTCGGACCCATGTTTGTACTCCTGTATGGTTTAAATAAAATAAAAAATAAATATTATCTAATATCTCAGTAGTCATCCAGGGTTCAGTTCTTCGTTTAATCCTAACCTCTTTAACTGGTGCAATATTATCAAGGATGGCAGTGAACATTGTTTTGAAATTTTCCCAGGCATCATTTACGTCCGTGCAACTTGTTATCACTGACCAGTCACAATTGTGTAGCATATTTACCAGTGTTTCTTTACTGTAGTTTCTAGTTGACTACACTCTCCCGTCTTCGCATCGGCCACACTCGTCTTACTCACGGGTATCACATGGAGAGGCTCCCTGCCCCTCTCTGTGAGCATTGTCAGGTTCCAGTGTCTGTTCGGCATATTCTGTTGGACTGTCCACTTTATCAACGAGCACGCAGAATTGACCTCCAACGTCGTCTTCGCTCTGCTGCTCTTTCTTTACCTTCCCTTCTTGCTGATGGACCCTCCTTTAATCCTGACTCTCTCATTGACTTTTTGACAGCAACTGACTTACTACACAAACTCTGAAGATTATACCACTAGCACTCCCCTCAGTCCCTTCTACCTCAATCTCTTGCTACCCTCTATCCCTGCACTATCCACTGTCCTGCTGCACTCCATGCCCTACTAATCATCCCTCTCCCTCTTACAACCCATTCTCCCTGCATCCTGCCCTAACCTGCTGCGCTGTATTACCCCTGTGATTTAGAGCTTCTTTTTGATTATAATAATAATAATTGCAGAAATGTTCCTGGACAGTGTTGTGCGAGGACATTTATTAGATCTGCCAGCATTTTCACAGCTGAACTGTATGCAGTTCTCATTGCAATTAAATATATTGTGTCCAGACCTGCCTCATCATTTGTGATAGTCTGACTCCTTTAGTGCTTTGCAAGCTATTAAAAAATTTGATTAGTCTCATTCCCTAGCTCTTCGTATATAACTTTGGTTGTGATGCATTTCTAGCAAAAACAAAGAAATCATTTTGTGTTGGGTCCCCGGTCATGTTGATGGTCAGGGCAATGAGCAGGCAGACTGCTGTGCGGTCAGTGGTACATGATCTTCGGTTTCATATAGAGGTATTCCATACTTGGACTATCTTGCTGTAATCTCTAACCACCTTCGCAACGTTGGTCCGATATGACTCGTAACAAATTACATTCTATCAAACCAAGTTGGGGTTTCTGGCCTTGTTATCGATGCTGAGGTTGGAAGACTACACTCTCCCGTGCTTTAACACACTTGATCTTCCCTCCTTGCTGACGGACCCACCTTTGGCTCATACTCCCTCATTGAGTTTTTGACAGCAAGTGATTTACTACACACACTTTGATCATACTTCCTCGAGCACTCTTTACAGCCCTTTCTAACTCTCCCTCTGTTGCCCACTCCACCCTTGCTGCTGTTTAATCCTGCACTATCACCTGCCCCACTGCACTGTATGACCCTTGTAGGTGTAGCGCTTCTTTTTTATTATAATACGCTCTCCCGTCTTCACATCGGATACACCTGTCATACTCATGGGTATCTCGTGGAGAGGCGCCCTCTTCCACTGTGAGAACTGTCAGGTTCCAATTTGAATTTGCTATATTCTACTGGACTGTCCTGTCTACCAACGAGCACGCATAATTGACCTCCGTCGTCGTCACCACTCTAAACCCTTACTTTATCTTCCCTCCTCGCTGACGGACCCTCCTTGCTGACGGACCCTCCTCGCTGACAGCCCCACCTTTGACACAGACTGACTTTTTGACAGCAACAGATTTATTACACAAACTTTGATTATACTTCCTTTAGCACTTAACACTGCCCTTACTAACTCTACTATACTCCCCACTCTTGCAGCACTGTATGACCCTGCTGGGTTTAGCGCTTAGGGGGGAAATTCAAAATAAACCAAGCCTGCATTTGGCAGGATTTGGTGAAATAGGGGTGCGGTGGGCACAATAAGGGAACACTGTATCAACATTCATGGCCCTAGACTTTTCAGCATCTTACCAGAAGATATTAGAAAGATGGCTGGTGCAAGTGTAGAAGCCTTCAAGAGGAAACTGGACAAGTATCTTCAGTGCTGGGTCAACCAGGCTGTGATAGATATGTGGGGCAGTGGGCCTCCAGCAGCAACAGCCTGGATGACCAGGGAAGCACCAGACGAGCCTGGCCCATGGCCGGGCTCCGAGAGTAGAGAGACTCGAAACTCGTCAAAGGTAATATATAATAATCTTTTAAAGCTCTTCTATATACAGTCGGTTCAGAGCTTCTATTTCTAATTTAACAGTCGGTCTCTCTTGAAGGCGGTTCCTTGCCGTGGTGGAGAGCTTTTGGTCTGAGGAATTAGACCTCCTGGTCTGCTTCCTCAGATCGAACCTAATTACCCCCCAATCACCCCCTTCCCTATCCCATCCTCCCCATTCCCCCTTTTCCCTTCCTCCCATCTCCCTGTCCTGTTTGTAGCCTCTGGGGTTCTCCCCTCTGGCATTATGGTTTCTATGTAGGGAGGAAGTGTGCCAGGGTTCATCCCGCTCCATGGGGTTCCTTGGGAGTGGTGTAGTTTGCCGTGATATCGGGATCATCTGGAGGTGCCCTGCTCCCTTCCCGGATTTCCAGGAGGTAGGGCGGGGTTTTGTTGCAAGTGACGGGTGTATCTCCAGAGGCTGCCTGTCTGTTCTGGGAGGTGGCAGTCGAAGGAGATATGTTTTGTGGTGGGTAACCGACTGCCCTCTCTTTTTGTCTGCCGAGGTGGCTCGGTAGATGTGAGGCTGCTATCCCAGAGCACTAGTTTACTGGCGTGAAGGGTAGGGTATGGCACAGGTTCCACGTTACATCTGCACTGCTGGCGGTCTCAAGGTCCTCTTGAATGAGGAGGAGAACTTGCGGCCCTTTCATGCCTTCTAGTAACTGTCCCTCCGCTGTGCCTCTTCTTTTTTTTTCCTTTCTTTTTTTTCAAATAAGAAAAGTACCACCATCATGGAGTTTTTGTTCCGTGACTCCCCCCATCCTCCTCTCCTCCTCCCAGGTCCCTTTTTGTTACCACATCCTATTCTGACCCGGCTTCATTATTGGACCATTCTCCAGACTTTTCCCATACCCCTGTACCTCCTGATGCCACTGTCACCTGCTCCAGGTGCCAAGGTTCCACCCTTTTTTTCTAGTGCCTCTTGCACGCCTTTATGTGTCCAGCTTCCCCAAATACGGTGCGACTGTTTTCGGATCGCCCACCTGCCTCGGGTTGGGTCGCCCGCGGTCCTACACCTAAACGTCCCAGACCATTTGCTGATGACGGTTCTTCGATTTCTGCTCATTCCACCTAGAAACGACCTACGCGAGACCCACTTTCTTTACGTACCATGTTTACAAGTACACAGTGGACCAAATTCTTTTCCCTACAACCCACTCTCCAACTGATTATCTTTCAGACCATAGTGTTGGTAAAGCTCTTTCATGACACGTTGGCCAAAATATATCCTTTCACGCTCTTCAGAGTGGTGCGCGCAGTTACAGTTCAGAATGCAGATCAAGCTGACGATCTATCACAGTTCAGACGCACGTTACTCTTGATTCTTGCAGTGGTACAGTGGTCTTACCGTGTACCATTGTACAGTGTAATTTTCTGTCTTGCGGTGACGATATTTTAGAGCAATTAGCCCTTTATGACCTTCTGATTCTGATTCTCTTCTGATTCTGATTCTGATTCTCTGTTGTAGAGGTCTGAGCTTTGCTCAGACCTCTAAAACAACAATTGTCATCAAAGATTTGTTAAGTTATACCATGATTAAGGAAAGATCCTGGACTTCACCTTACGAAATTGATAAAGCAAATGCGATAGTAATTATGGACAAGGCGATAAATGACATGGCAATGCCTCATCGAACTCCGTGTTCATCAAGAACTGCAAGAAGCCCCTATCACGTGCTTTTAACATCCTATGGAGAGGGAGCATGGACACTGGGGTCGTCCCGCAGTTACTAAAAACAACAGACATAGCCCCACTCCACAAAGGGGGCAGTAAAGCAATAGCAAAGAACTACAGACCAATAGCGCTAACGTTCCATATCATAAAAATCTTTGAAAGGGTTCTAAGAAGCAAGATCGCCACTCATCTAGACAACCATCAATTACACAACCCAGGGCAGCATGGGTTTAGAGCAGGTCGCTCCTGTCTGTCCCAACTACTGGACCACTACGACAAGGTTCTGGATGCTCTAGAAGACAAACAGACTGCAGATGTTTGTGAGGGAAAAGTAGTGTAAATAGGGTTACGGTTGTTCAGTCAGCCGGGAGTATCATTAATGAGTTACAGCCCACACTTCCATCTAGCGGGCTGGGGCAAAACTCTTGTTCCCGGGTGTCTGTTGAGGGTTTTTACTTTCTACTCCTGGTAGTATGACTCTTACCTGGTGTCGGTTGGGGAGTGGAAAGTCACTTCACCTTCACTCTTCTCCGGATCAGGTAAGGCGAACTACAAGGAGTATTTCTTTTGTTTGATTACCATGTTTTCTTCGGTTACCAGTAGTGACTTGGCCATTATGGAACACCTTTTTTTATCTTAAACGTTTTACAAGCCTATGGTAACCAGAATATTTTCTTTATCAGCTCTGCTCCTGGACTGGTTTCCCAGGATAGACGAGTGAGCAAAATTCCCTTGGATTTACGGGAATTCCCTTGAACTTACGGGAATTCACGTCAACTCCTGAGTCAAGTTCTGTAACTTGCGAGCTTTAGAGTGTGTTGTGTTTGGACTCTCACCTTCTGACACCTGTAGTGTGGTGCTGCAACTTCTTGGTCGCAGGAGACAATAATATCGGAGACTTACCATCTACTCCGCAGTCTTAACACCAGAACCACAACGGTCATTCTTTTTTTTATTATTTATTTAATTTTAAGTAAAATCCAATAAAACCCATCTTTATTTAATATCCTCTGCTTATTTATTTATCTTTTATTTTTCCATCAATTTTTTGTTCAGGTGGAAGGCGTTCCTCTGACAATGTTATATACACAGACTTTGCAAAAGCCTTTGACAAGTGTGACCTGGAGTATACCTGGAGAGAATTCCAGGGGTCAACGCCCCCGCGGCCCGGTCTGTGACC
This sequence comes from Cherax destructor, assembly GCA_009830355.1. Taxonomy (NCBI): domain Eukaryota; kingdom Metazoa; phylum Arthropoda; class Malacostraca; order Decapoda; family Parastacidae; genus Cherax; species Cherax destructor. The sequence goes on from WNWK01030652.1 coordinate 17,685, forward strand.
AGGCCTCATGTTGGACCAGAGCCTGATCAACCAGGCTGTTACTGCTGGTCGCACGCAGTCCAACGTACGAACCACAGCCTGGCTGGTCAGGTACCGACTTTAGGTGCCTGTCCAGTGCCTGCTTGAAGACAGCCAGGGGTTTGTTGGTAATCCCCCTGATGTATGCTGGGAGGCAGTTGAACAATCTTGGGCCCCTCACACTTATTGTGTTGTCCCTCAACGTGCTAGTGGCACCCCTGCTCTTCATTGGGGGGATGTTACATCGCCTGCCGAGTCTTTTGCTTTCGTAGGGAGTGATTTTCGTGTGCAAGTTTGGTACTAATCCCTCGAGAATTTTCCATGTGTATATAATAATGTATCTCTCCCGCCTGCGTTCTAGAGAGTACAGGTTTAGGAACTTCAAGCGTTCCCAGTAGTTGAGGTGGTTTATCGCACTTATATGTGCCGTGAAGGTTCTCTGTACATTTTCAAGGTCAGCAATTTCACCCGCCTTGAAAGGTGCAGTTAGTGTGCAGCAATATTCCAGCCTAGATAGAACAAGCGATCTGTAAAGTGTCAACATGGGCTGGCATCCCTGGTTTTGAAGGTTCTCATTATCCATCCTGTCATTTTTCTAGCAGATGCAATTGCTACGGTGTTATGGTCCTTGAAGGTGAGATCCTCTGACATGATCACTCCCAGGTCTTTGACATTAGTTTTTCGCTCTATTGTGTGGTTTGAATTAGTTTTGTACTCCGATGAGATTTTAATTTCTTCACTTTTTCCGTATCTGAGTAATTGAAATTTCTCATCATTGAACTTCATATTGTTTTCTGCAGCCCATTTAAAGATTTGGTTTATGTCTGCTTGGAGTCTTGCAGTGTCTTCATAGGTGGACACTGTCATACAGATTCGGGTGTCATCTGCAAAGGAAGACACAGCACTGTGGCTTATATCCCTGTCAATGTCTGATATGAGGATGAGGAACAGGATGGGAGCAAGTACTGTGCCTTGTGGAACAGAGCTTTTCACAGTAGCTGCCTCAGACTTTACTCTGTTGACTACTACTCTTTGTGTTCTACTTGTTAGGAAATTATAAATCCATCTACCAACTTTTCCTGTTATTCCTTTATCACGCATTTTGTGTGCTATCACACCATGGTCACACTTGTCAAAGGCTTTTGCAAAGTCTGTGTATATAACATCTGCATTTTGTTTGTCTTCTAGAGCATCCAGGACCTTGTCGTAGTGGTCCAGTAGTTGGGACAGACAGGAGCGGCCTGCTCTAAACCCATGTTGCCCTGGGTTGTGCAATTGATGAGCATCAAGATGAGTGGCGATCTTGCTTCTTAGAACCCTTTCAAAGATTTTTATGATATGGGACGTTAGAGCTATTGGTCTGTAATTCTTTGCTATTGCTTTACTGCCCCCTTTGTGGAGTGGGGCTATGTCTGTTGTTTTTAGTAACTGCGGGACGACCCCAGTGTCCATGCTCCCTCTCCATAGGATGTTAAAAGCACGTGATAGGGGCTTCTTGCAGTTCTTGATGAACACGGAGTTCCATGAGTCTGGGCCTGGAGCGGAGTGCATGGGCATGTCATTTATTGCCTTTTCGAAGTCATTTGGCGTCATGGTGATGTCAGATAGGCATGCGTCTGTCAAGTTCTGTGGCACTCTCATAAAAAAATCATTTAGGTCTTCGATTTTCAGTCTGGTTAGCGGCTCGCTAAACACTGAGTCATACTGGGACTTAAGTAACTCACTCATTTCCGTGCTGTCATCTGTGTAGAACCCATCCCGTTTAAGTAGGGGCCCAATACTGGATGTTGTTCTCGACTTTGATTTTGCATAAGAAAAGAAATACTTTGGGTTTCTTTCAATTTCATTTATAGCTTTTAGTTCTTCCCGCGTTTCTTGATTCCTGTAGGATTCCTTTAGTTTTAATTCGATGTTTGTTATTTCTCTGACTAGTGTCTCCCTACGTATTTCAGATATATTGGCCTCTTGTAGCCGTTCCGTTATTCTTTGCATGGTGTGATAGCACACAAAATGCGTGATAAAGGAATAACAGGAAAAGTTGGTAGATGGATCTATAGTAAATTTTATTTCATTGCAATTTTACATAGATATTTGTAGTTACAATCATAAACTGAAGTGCAAGGAGAGCCACTGACATGCCATGGCATTAGGGGCAGCTTAATCTAATGACTTATAGACTATGTACAAAATATTAGAGAAATTGATTGAGATTTTTCTAGTTATATATTTGATTTCAAATTACAATATGATGATATTATACTGTTAAAATTACAATATGATGATATTACATTGTAACAAGTGTTTAGGAGGATGGTAATATAAAATTGAGATCATCTTAAAGGAAAATAACATTGAGCATTTTTTTAAGTAATTTATAATATGAGTATTTAGTTTAGGGTGAGTAGGTGGTTTTTGAGAAGTCTTAAATTGATTTTCAGACAAGGTTAGCTTAGTATTTACTGGTAATGAATTCCAGATTATGGGGCCCTTTATGTGCATAGAATTTTTACATAGGTTGATATGGACTCGGGGTATATCAAAAAGTGATCTGTGTCTTGTGTTGTGGTCATGGGTCCTATTAAAGTTGGTGAGGAGAATTTTGAGCGGAGGGTTTATATTAGTGTATAGTTTTATGTATGTAGTAGGCACAAGAATAAGTGTGAATGTTCTTTACGGTGAGTAGTTTTAGACTTTTGAATATTGGTGGAGTATGCTGTCTAGAGTGGGAATTTGTTATCATTCTGACTGCAGCCTTTTGCTGGGTTATGAGTGGTCTAAGGTGATTTAATGTTGTTGATCCCCATGCACAGATTCCATAGGTGAGATAAGGGTAGATAAGTGAATGATATAGTGCAAGGAGAGCTGATTGAGGCACATAGTAGCGTATCTTTGATAATATACCTACTGTCCTTGAGATTTTCTTGGAAATTTGTTGTATGTGTGTTTGGAATTTAAGGCTACTGTCAAGGTGGATTCCTAGGAATTTTCCCTCTGTGAGTCTTGTGATGGGTGAACCATTGAGTGTTATGTTAAGTGGAACATTTGTAGCTTTGTTTCCAAACTGTATGAAGTAGGTCTTGTCAGTATTGAGAGTAAGCTTGTTAGTCGTCATCCATGTTGATATTTTCTGTAATTCGGTATTAACAGTGTTGGCCAGTATAACTGGATTTGGGTGAGAGAAGACATACGTTGTGTCATCTGCAAATAATATGGGTTTGAGTAGTTGTGATGCATTCGGTAGGTCATTTATGTAAATGAGGAATAGAGAGACTCCGACTGTAATTTGTTGTGTGGAAGAGTTCGCTCCATTTGTGTACACGTATTGGCTTCTGTTACTAACGTTTGACTTTAGGTAGTTGAGTGAGTGCCCTCTTATACCATAGTGTGCTAATTTTGTGAGCAGTAAATCATGGTCGACTGTATCAAAAGCTTTGCGTAGATCAATGAAGATTCCCAGTGGGACTACTTTCTTCTCAAGTGCGGTGTATATTAACTCTAGCATGTGTATAATAGCATCGTTTGTGCTCTTGTTGGTCCTGAATCCAAATTGACAGGGGTTGAGTACATTGTGTGAGACGAGGTAGGAATAGATCTGTCTATGAATTTCCTAACAAGTAGAACACAAAGAGTAGTAGTCAACAGAGTAAAGTCTGAGGCAGCTACGGTGAAAAGCTCTGTTCCACAAGGCACAGTACTCGCTCCCATCCTGTTCCTCATCCTCATATCAGACATAGACAGGGATATCAGCCACAGTGCCGTGTCTTCCTTTGCAGATGACACCCGAATCTGCATGACAGTGTCCACCGTTGAAGACACTGCAAGACTCCAAGCAGACATCAACCAAATCTTTAAATGGGCTGCAGAAAACAATATGAAGTTCAATGATGAGAAATTTCAATTACTCAGATATGGAAAACGTGAGGAAATTAAAATCTCATCGGAGTATAAAACAAATTCAAACCACACAATAGAGCGAAAAACTAAGGTCAAAGACCTGGGAGTGATCATGACAGAGGATCTCCCCTTCAAGGACCATAACACTGTAGCAATCGCATCTGCTAGAAAAATGACAGGATGGATAATGAGAACTTTCAAAACCAGGGATGCTAAGCCCATGTTGACACTTTTCATGTCGCTTGTTCTATCTAGGCTGGAATATTGCTGCACACTAACTGCACCTTTCAAGGCAAGTGAAATTGCTGACCTAAAAAATGTACAGAGAACCTTCATGGCACACACAACTGTGATAAACCACCTCAATTACTGGGAACGCTTGAAGTTCCTAAACCTGTACTCCCTAGAACGCAGGAGGGAGAGATACATTATTATATACACTTGGAAAATCCTAGAGGGATTAGTACCAAACTTGCACACGAGAGTCACTACCTATGAAAGCAAAAAACTCGGCGGGCGATGTAACATCCCCCCAATGAAAAGCAGGGGTGCCACTAGCACGTTGAGAGACAACACAATAAGTGTCAGGGGCCCAAGACTGTTCAACTGCCTCTCAGCATACATCAGGGGGATTACCAATAGACCCCTGGCTGTCTTCAAGCAGGCACTGGACAGGCACCTAAAGTCAGTGCCTGACCAGCCAGGCTGTGGTTCGTACGTTGGACTGCGTGCGGCCAGCAGTAACAGCCTGGTTGATCAGGCTCTGATCCAACATGAGGCCTGATCACAGACCGGGCCGCAGGGGCGTTGACCCCTGGAACTCTCTCCAGGTATACTCCAGGTATGGTATCAGAGGTCATAGTGGAAAAATAAACATGTTATTGGAAGACGGGGGAACTTACTTGCCACTTAACCTTTGCCGTGAACTCCCGTCCTTCATTTATATTGCGGGACATTACGTAGGGGTCTGTAAAGTGGTCCCTACACCCCAACACTGTCGAAATTGTTGACGCTTCAGACATCCAGCTAAATACTGGAAGTCTGCAGCGGAGTACCCGGCCTGCGGTGCTGTGGATCATGCCGATACATCTTGCAGTCTTCCTCCCACTTGTCTTAATTGCAATGAAGCTCACCCTTCTTTTTTCGTTCTCAGCTGCATTATATTGAAGCCCGTATTTATTTGCACAGGTGGTTTACAGTTTGCTCTCTATATCTCTCTTCTTCCTGTGCATTCTGTATCTTGGATATTGCGTTCTTGATCTCTTCTCTGCCGCTGCCCATCTTGTTGTTAGGTGATTTTAACGCTGACCATCATCTTTGGGGAGGATCCCATTGTGACCCATGGTGATCAGTTAGAGAGACTTCTCACTTCTCATCCTCCTCATGTTTTAAGTATGGGTACTCCCACCCATCCAAACAGTTGTCAACTAGTAAGTGTATCTCATGACTTCGTGCAAAAAGAACTAAGCAGGTTAAACCCAACTAAGAGCACCGGCCCAGATAACATCCCGTATAAGTTCCTAAAAGATGGTGCCTCTGAACTGGTAATCTCCATTGCTCACATAATAAATTCGTCCATCACCACTAATACAGTGCCAGATGGGTTCAAGGAGGCCAGAGTTACTCCTATCTTCAAGAAGAATAGTAGGTCTGATGTCAGCAACTATAGGCCTGTTAGTATACTCAGTGTAATATCCAAAATTCTAGAGAGGGCGGTGTACTGTCAAGTAGTTAAATATCTTAG
>WNWK01030653.1:0-23340 GCA_009830355.1 Cherax destructor
CACTACTCTCTTCACCTTTCTTTTACTTTCCATATACTCTGCTCTTCTTACAACACTTCTGTTTTGTAAAAATCTCTCGTAAGCTACCTTTTTCTCTTTTATCACACCCTTTAGTTCATCATTCCACCAATCACTCCTTTTTCCTCCTGCATCCACCCTCCTATAGCCACAAACTTCTGCCCCACATTCTAATACCGCATTTTTAACCCATTAACTGTCCAAACGTATATATACGTTTTTACTGCTAGCGCTCCGAACGTATATATACGTTTTATTTTTAAATACTTTCAAATGGGGAAAATCAAGGTCGGAGCACTAGCAGTAAAAACGTATATATACGTTTGGACAGTTAATGGGTTAAAACTATCCCAACCCTCTTCAACCTCCCCACTATTCATCCTTGCATTTACCTACCTTTCTGCCAATAGTTGCTTATATCTCAACCTAACTTTCTCCTCCCTTAGTTTATTCACTTTCACCTCTCTCTTACTTGCTGTTAAAAAATAAGATAAGATTTCTTCGGATTTTTAACCCTGGAGGGTTAGCCACCCAGGATAACCCAAGAAAGTCAGTGTGTCATCGAGGACTGTCTGTCTTATTTCCATTGGGGTCCTTAATCTTGTCCCCCAGGATGCGACCCACACCAGTCGACTAACAACCTAGGTACCTATTTGCTGCTAGGTGAACATGACAACAAGTGTAAGGAAACACGTCGAAATGTTTCCACCCGCCGGGAATCGAACCCGGGCCCTCCGTGTGTGAAGCGAGAGCTCAAGCCACCAGGCCACCGGGCCATTTTCCTTATGTCCCATCTACCTCTTACTCTAACTGTAGCTACAACTAAATAATGATCCGATATATCCATTGCCCCTCTAAAAACATGTACATCCTGAAGCCTACCCATCAACCTTTTATCCACCAATACATAATCTAACAAACTACTTTCATTATATGCTATATCATACCATGTATACTTATTTATCCTCTTTTTCATAAAATATGTATTACTTATTACTAAACCTCCCCATTTACATTTACCCCTGGCACCCCAAATTTACCTACTACTCCCTCCACAACATTTTTACCCACTTTAGCATTGAGATCCCCAACCACAAGTACTCTCTCACATGGATCAAAACTCCCCACGCATTCACTCAACATTTCCCAAAATCTCTCTCTCTCCTCTACACTTCTCTCTTCTCCAGGTGCATAAACACTTACTATAACCCACTTTTCACATCGAACCCTTATTTTACACCACATAATCCTTGAATTTATATATTTATATTCAGTCTTTTCCTGCCATAACTTATCCTTCAACATTATTGGTACTCCTTCTTTAGCTCTAACTTTGTTTGAAACCCCTGACCTAATCCCAACTATTTCTCCCCACTGAAACTCTCCTACCCACTTCAGCTTTGTTTCACCTAAGGCCAGGACATCCAGCTTCTTCTTATTCATAACATCCACAATCATCTCTTTCTTATCATTCGCACAACAACCACGCACATTCAAACATCCCACTTTGACGGTTTTCTTCATTTTTTTTTTAATAAGTTATACGGGAAAAGGGGTTACTAGCCCATTGTTCCCGGCATTTTAGTTTACTTTTACAACACGCATGCCTTACGGAGGAAAGATTCATATTCCACTCCCCCATGGATATGAAAGGAAAAGTAATAAGAACAAGAACTATTAACCCTTTCAGGATCGCAGGGCCCTGTCAGAATCTCGTTCTCAGGGTCGCAGAATTAAAAAAAAAAAAAACATTCTTATGAAATAATAAGTTTTTTTTTTCTAAACCTAATAGGCTAAAAAATACATTTTTGCGATCAATACTCACCGAGATATAGAGGATTGAAGTTTATAAAAATTGAACCGCTGACGGCAACATCAGTGACTTCCGGTTGGCCGGTAATCTTTTTTTTTTTCCTTGAAGTTGTTTTCTTATCGATTTTAATTTTTTTTTTTCAAATAACTTTTATGGCCTGTGAGACCAATATAATTGCTGTTTTTCAAATATTCACTTGCTAATTATTACACAATATTGACATAAAGTTTGTTATCAATATTTTGTTTACACAATGTATTTACAAATATTTACAATAACAAATATTGTTTATTTCTATTGATCAATCATATATATACATATATATATAGTCACTGGACATGTTTCTAGAAGTTCTGCAGCCTGTGGAAGTCTGAAACATGGTTCCATGCACAGTGGTGTTTTACATTCCACACACATAAAACAAGTGTCTCTGCGTTGTTGTGGGCATTTTTTTGTATGTGCACAGACAAAACCCCTCTTCTGAGCCTTTGTCTTGCAAGCAGTAGCAGGCAGTTTTGTTAGGAAGTGTTCACCAGGCCTTAGACGAGAGGGTAGGTGTTGATAACTTGGTGGGCGGTTTTCTATTGCAGGTGTTGCTCCTTGGTACTTGAATATTATTTGTCTGATGACAGACAAACAAAATTCGCCATATGGTGGTTTGTTTCTGGTCTTCAACTTATAAATATTATAAGCATTGAGCATGGAAATGTCCAGAATGTGAATAAAGAGTTTTATGTACCACTTATAACTCTTGCGAACACAATCAGCAAATCCAATCTACATGTCACATTTGTCCACTGAATGCATATTAAGAGTGTAGTCAATCACAGCTGCAGGTTTTAGAATGGGTTCATTGGTCTCTATTCAGCCTTCCAGTGTCTGCCATTTCGTTAGAGTGAATTGATGACAACAGTGTGACATCTCGTTTGTCATGCCACTGAAATGCCATGATGTCATTGGCAGCAAACGCCTGCACCTGACTTTAAGAGTGCCTGCATTGAACCTAGGCATATGCTTACGATTTGCATGCACTCTACCGCACACATCTGTCAAGTTCACTCGCAAAAAATCACTGAGGGAGGGGCTTGTGTACCAGTTATCAGTATATAATATATGCCCCTTACCAAGATATGGTTCCATCATTGTTCTAACCACATCACCAGAGATACCCAATAACTTCCTGGTATCTTGCAATATATAACTTCTAGTGTACACAATAATATCCAAGACAAGACCACTGTAGCAATCACAAAGCACAAACAACTTTATACCAAAGCATTTCCTTTTGCTTGGTATATACTGCTTGAATGACAGTTTACCTTTGAACAGAATCAGTGACTCATCAATAACAAGCTTCCTGAAGGGATAAAAATGCATATTGAATTTCTCTTTCAGATACAGAAACACATTCCTAATATTATATAACCTGTCATTTCTGTCAGGCCTGGTTTTGTCTGAGAAGTGTAACATACGCAACAGTAGAACAAATCAATTCTCTGATATTATATCACTGAAACCTGGTGTTGCAATCAGGCGATCTGTCGACAAGTATCATTTGACACTGTGCTTATACACATGTGGCATAAGCATTATTGTGGCAAAGAAAAGATACATCTAAGCCACCATTGTCTCTTTCCACTTTTGTTGATGTGATCTTGGTGAAAGTATTGTGTTTGCCATGGTGTACTCGTAGTATCTGTTGCTTTCCATCACAATAATTTCCATCAGGGGTTCGTCAAAGAATAACTCGAAACATTCCAGTTCAGTGGCATTGTTCCCAAGTGGACAAGATGGGCGTATTCCACTGTGAATTTCAACAAACTGATGGGGATTGGAAATAAAATTGTCAGCTTCCTGTCAATCCCATGTGCGGTCTGCTGGTGGGTACTGGATATTGACAGGTGGTTGTGAGGATTGTGGGAGTAGAGGTTGTGGGAGTGGAGGTTGTGGGAGTGGAGGTTGTGGGAGTGGAGGTTGTGGGAGTGGAGTTTGTGGGAGTGGAGGTTGTGGGGGTGAGGGTTGCCTTTGTTGTAGGTCTTGTGAGTCAGTGGTGTCGGTGCCAGCATGGTCCACTTCTGGTGCCTCGCGCCTGGCACCACCACCACCAGATGTATGCACATTTCTTATTCCAATTGACCCACTATCATCTTCATTTTCACTATCTGTTCCTGTTGTACGCCCACGGGATGTACTCCGAGATGTACTCCTTCCCCTTGGAACAGCATATGGCACGCTACCAGAGCGCATATACCGTCGTATATACTGACGCTTCACTGGGGAATATTCCACTCCACTCTCGCTACTGGAACTGTTTTGAAGAGCATTTTAGCTAAAAAATGAGTTTTGTCATAAAACCACTCAAACCGCTCTAAAACATCGAAATTTGCAATAAAATAACATTTTAGCACATTTTTCTAAGCTTTTTAATGTTTCATGTATTTTTTGAAAAATAATATGAAATATTCTATAATTGGAGTTCATATTCACTATCACTATCATCACCATTGCTCACATCAGAGTCCTGAATGTTAGTAAATAAGAGTTTCCTCTTTCGTTCTGGTACAACAGCACGTGAACAAGACGCCACAGCACCGGAGGTTGAAGGCTGAGGGTCGTCTGGGTTTTCCTCAATATTACCAGTATTATGGTCACTAGTTTCGGTCACAACCTCCTCAAAACCTTGAAAGTTATCCTCACTGACACTCCCATCACTGTTAGAACTGTCACTGGGGAAAAAAAATGTTCCAATTTGCTGAGGAGTGAGGAGTTTCTTACCGCGAGGCATGGTGGACAAGGTGTACTAACATGGCGTTCCCACAATGCACCACTGGCTCAACGATTTTTTTCCTACTGCGCACACTGACCACGCAGACCCATTCTCTCACCTCTAGGCTTAACAGCCTTTTCCCGCTTAATTTGAAGGCGCTAGAATTTATGCATACTAGTACGTGGAAAACCCCAGCGCGTAAGCCGTACTAGTACGGCCGAAACCCTGAAAGGGTTAAGATAAAATGAAAGAAAAAACTCAGATGAGTTTGTATACATAAACGTGTACATGACTGTGTAGTGTGACCTAAGTGTAAGTAGAAGTAGCAAGACGTACCTGAAATCTTGCATGTTTAACCTGTAAACGGTCCAAACGTATATATACGTTTACTACCCCAGTGCCCCGAATATTTTGAAAAAAAAAAAAATCATTTTTTTTTTTACAGAAATAAAGAGCACATTTTTCTAATAGCATAAAAAAAAAATTTTAGGCTCAGTACTTACCGAAATATGAGACCGAGAAGTTGGCACTGAATGCTCACCTTACGGCAACATAGAGTCCTGCCGCTTGCAGAAGTGTTGCCGATATACCTTTTTTTCTTGTTTTTATATTATTTAATTTTTATGTTCTGATAATTACAATTTATAGTAGTTCTTTGTTCTAAGACTAATATTAGGTACTGAAATTGTACTCAAATTGTCACAAACACACTGACAGGTGGACATTTACACCTGCCTTGGTCATTTACTAATGTCTAGGAATATATACTACAAGGTATTTATAGGTTCCAGCAATGTTTTGGATACGTGGGAGTATAATAATAATATTAATAATAATAATAATAATAAGAAGAAGAAGAAGAAGAAGAAGAAGAAGAAGAAGAAGAAGAAGAAGAAGAAGAAGAAGAAGAAGAAGAAGAAGAAGAAGAAGAAGAAGAAGAAAAGAAGAAGAAAAGAAGAAGAAAAAAAGATGAAGAAAAAAAGAAGAAAAAAAGAAGAAGAAAAAAAGAAGAAGAAAAAAAGAAGAAGAAAAAAAGAAGAAGAAAAAAAGAAGAAAAAAGAAGAAGAAAAAAGAAGAAGAAAAAAAAGAAGAAAAAAGAAGAAGAAAAAAAGAAGAAAAAAAGAAGAAAAAAAGAAGAAGAAAAAAAGAAGAACAAAAGAAGAAGAAAAAAGAAGAAGAAAAAAGAAGAAGAAAAAAAGAAGAAGAAAAAAAGAAGAAGAAAAAAAGAAGAAGAAAAAAAGAAGAAGAAAAAAAGAAGAAAAAAGAAGAAAAAAGAAGAAGAAAAAAAAGAAGAAAGAAAAAAGAAGAAGAAAAAAAGAAGAAAAAAGAAGAAGAAAAGAAGAAGAAAAGAAAAAAGAAGAAGAAAAAGAAGAAGAAAAAAGAAGAAGAAGAAGAAGAAGAAGAAAGAAGAAGAAGAAGAAAGAAGAAGAAGAAGAAGAAGAAGAGAAGAAGAAGAAGAAGAAGAAGAAGAGAAGAAGAAGAAGAAGAAAAGAAGAAGAAGAAGAAGAAAAGAAGAAGAAGAGAAGAAGAAGAGAATGAAAATAATAATAAGTTCCCTTGAAGCATGATGTAAAACAAGTTAGTCCACTTGACAGTGATAAGATAAGATAATTGGTGAGCGTACGCGAGGTGCAGTGATAAGATAAGGGTGACATTTGACGACTATCCCCCTCTGTTTTCACTGTTACACAACCATATCTGTCTGTCAAACTCTATCTATCTGTGTCTTTCAAGCTCTCTGTCTGCTAAGCTCTCTATCTGTCTGTCTGTCAAGCTCTCTATCTGTCTGTCTGTCAAGCTAGCTCTGTCTGTCAAGCTCTCTGTCTGTCAAGCTCTCTGTCTATCTGCCTGTCTGTCAGGCTCTCTGTCTATCTGTCTGTCCGTCTACCAACTAGCTCTCCCGTCTCAGAGAGATCCACTCCTGAACCAACACGTCTGGTTCCTGAGCAAGTGTAAACACGTATTTGCCAGTCATGTTTACACATTATATCTAGAAGCACTTTGTCTGGATTTTTTGGATTATCCTAGGAAATTTACACTATGTATAATTGTATTTGTGTACCTGTGAGACAGAGATAGACAGAGACAGATAGACAGGCATAGGTTGCAAGACATTCTAAAAGGATGTTGCACAAATGTTGCACATGGGTTATTATCAAGGTTTTTTATATTTCCTCGACCACTTATGGCCATATCCACCTCAGAGCCACTAAACTCGGGGTCAACATCACTTTCCACTTAAAATGGGAGAGTTAATACTACATGACATCAGTGAATCCCATGTGTTTACCGCGCGGTTTGCTCTAGCTGGCGCTTAACTGAACTGGTGCTCCCACAACGTACTAAGTGGTCCCAGATTTTTTTAATGCAGCGCACATCAAGGGCTAAGACCCATTCTATGCTGACCAGGCATCTCAGGCCAATCGTGTCAAATTTGGAGGCAGGAAAAATAAAACGTAAATATGCGTTTGGGGCAGTAGCAGTACCAACATATATATATATACGTGTGGACAGAAAAAAGACACCAGCAATCCTACCATCATGTAAAACAAATACAGGCTTCCTTATTATTATACCTATTATTATTATATTATTATTATTATATTACAAGTATTATGTGTATTATTATTATTACATATTATTATTATTATTAATTAGTATGTACGTATTCTTATAATAATACTCTTGCTTACCATATTGACTGTTTACGGGTTAAGAGACAGAAAAAAGACACCAGCAATTCTACCATCATGTAAAACAAATACAGGCTTCCTTTTATTATACCTATTATTATTATATTATTATTATTATATTCTAAGTATTATGTGTATTATTATTATTACATATTATTATTATTATTATTAATTAGTATGTACGTATTCTTATAATAATACTCTTGCTTACCATATGGAATTTTTATTCACACATAAAATAGATTTACTGTTATGCAGACTACTGCATTATTGTAATAATCGAATAAATAATGTCAACCCATTCGTGACTGCATATGAGACTGGCCAGGTGGACACGTATTGGACCATTTGTTTACTCATGAACATCGCCAAAGAATCAAACATTTCTGCTACTTTGAGCTCAATTTCAAGATACTTTTCGTCATGAAACCAATCAAAATCATATCTATTTCTGTAATATATTTTCCATTCTATCAAATGAGACCAAAAAAAACCGAGAATTACAACCATAAAAACCATACGAAAATACCGCTAAGGGGCAGTTAATGGCTGAGAAGTGAACTCTGTTATTTATGGTCTGATTTCTTTCAACCCTACTCACACTATACTACTCACTCATCTATCCCTACCTCACATATGCCATTTGTGCATGGGGATCAACAGCAATTACCCACCTAAAGCCAATAATAACCCAACAAAAAGCCGCAGTAAGAATTATCATGCAATCCAACACTAGGCAGCACACCCCCCCACTCTTCAAAGACCTAAACCTACTCACTGTTCAGAACATCCATACTTACTACTCTGCTATCTACATTTATAGAACCATTAATTCCAACTTTAACCCTGAGCTTAAACACTTTCTTGACAGTTGTGACAGGACCCATAGACATAATACCAGACATAAACATCTCTTTGACATTCCCCGTGTCCGACTAAATCTATACAAAAATTCAATGCACATAAAAGGGCCTAAAATCTGGAACTCCCTGCCTGAAAACTCTAGAACTGCAGACACAACCTCCATTATTAAAAGCACCGTTAAAAAACATCTTATCTCACTTACGCACCCAACAGGTAGCTAACCACATGAAAACTACTTTATCTTGCACATATCCACAGCAAAATACACTTATTGATATCTGTGATTCCCCTTAATTTGCACATGACTAACCAAAATTCTTATACAACTATTGCTTCATAATTCTTAAGCTAGTCATAAGTTTGCCCAAGACACTCCAATATAGAAACGGTATTATGCCAATACATCACCTTTATCATTAATATATAAACTAATTGTTAAATTCTTAAACTAAGTGTTAAATTCTTAAATGTTAAATTTCAGTTCCTTAATTTTGTAAACCTACTTAATCACTACAATTGCCTAACCTTACTATCAGTATAATCATTGTGTCACTATTGAGTAAGACCTATCATAAGACTGCCTGAAAAGCCTACCTACGCATTGAATTTTTGTATAGATTTAGTCGGACACGGGGAATGTCAAAGAGATGTTTATGTCTGGTATTATGTCTATATGTCCTGTCACAACTGTCAAGAAAGTGTTTTAGCTCAGGGTTAAAGTTGGAATTTATGGTTCTATAAATGTATATAGCAGAGTAGTAAGTATGGATGTTCTGAACAGTGAGTAGGTTTAGGTCTTTGAAGAGTGGGGGGTGTGCTGCGTAGCGTTGGATTGCTTAATAATTCTTACTGCGGCTTTTTATTGGGTTATTATTGGCTTTAGGTGGGTAATTGCTGTTGATCCCCATGCACAAATGGCATATGTGAGGTAGGGATAGATGAGTGAGTAGTATAGTGTGAGTAGGGCTGATTGTGGTACATAATACCGTATCTTAGAGAGGATCCCCACAGTTTTGGAGACTTTCTTTGTTATGTGTTGGATATGGGTGCTGAATTTCAGGCTGCTGTCAAGGTGAAGGCCCAGGAATTTGCCCTCATTATGTTTAGCAATAGGTGTAGTGTTGATCTTAATATTTAATTGTGGATCACCTGCTCTGTTGCCAAACAAAATATAGAAGGTCTTATCAGTGTTGAGTGTAAGTTTATTGGCTGTCATCCATGTTGATATTTTTATTAATTCATCGTTAACAATGGGAGATGACATAAGTTGTGTCGTCAGCAAAGAGTATTGGTTTCAGGTGTTGTGATACATTGGGAAGATCATTGATGTACAGTAGAACGTCATTTAGCACGAGATTATGTTGCACGTTACCGGTATTGCACGATTTAAGTTTTGCGACACATTATCATCTTACACGACGTAAAGATGATATTACACGGTTCAGCAGGAGGGGAAAATTTTTTAGCGCGCGGTCGCCCGCGGTGGGTTAAACCATTGAGTCAGTGGGGGAGTCCTTGTGCCATCCCCCGCCACCCTCACCCACCCACGCATCCCTCCCAGCGTTCAGTTTGGTTCGTACACGTGCAGGACGATAAGTATCGGGAAGCTCGCTGTGTTTATTTACATTCATTTCCTGATTTTCATTGCATTTTGATAAATATACCAAGAAATCATGGCACCCAGTAAGCATACAAGTGTTCCAGCAAGTGACAAGAAAAAGTTTAAGCGTTCAAGTCTAGGAATTTCAAAGAAAATCGAGATATTAGATAAGCTTAAGAGTGGCTCACGTGTGAGGGATATAGTGAGGGCCTATGGCCTTAATGAAGCGTCAGTTCGTACGATTAGGAAGAATGAGGCAAATATATGAGCTTGTGTAATGAATAACCCAAAATGTGACCTCATGAAAAGAATGACACGTAGGTCCCAACATCTAAATAAAACTGAAAACTTGTTGCTTGAGTGGATCGAACAGAAAACAAAGAAAGGTGCACCACTTAGTTTTCTCTTAATTAGGGAAAAGGCCTTACAGTTGTTTAAAGCAGTGTGTGATAAGGAAGGCAGGCCTGAAAACGAGTGTATGTTTACCACAAGCTGGTTCAAGAACTTTAAGTTGCATAATAAGTTACATAATATTAAGTTTTCTGGTGAAAGTGCTTCAGCTGATCATACAGCAGCAAGTAATTTCCCTGCTGAATTTCAGGAACTTATTTCTGAGGGTGGCTATGAGCCACAGCAAGTTTTTAATGCTGACGAGACAGGTGTTTTTTGGAAGAAAATGCCAACACGAACTTTTATCAGTCAGGAAGAGAAAAGTGCACCGGGCTTCAAGGCAGCAAAGGATCACTTCACCTTGCTCCTTTGCGGTAATGCATCAGGTGATTTCAAGTGTAAGCCCATGGTTATTTACCGCTCTAAGAATCCTCGTCCTTTGAGAGGTGTGGATAAAAACACCTTACCAGTAATTTGGAAGTCAAACCAGTCAGCATGGATGACAGAGGAAATATTTATTGACTGGTTTAAGCATCACTTTATTCCTGAAGTCAAGTTTTACCTGCACACCAAGAACCTTGCATTCAAGGCTCTCTTCATTCTTGATAATTCCCGTACTCATCCACAAGCTTTGCTGGATGTGACCCCACATATAAAAGTTGTATTTTTACCTCCAAATACAACATCTCTGATACAACCACTGGACCGGGGAGTTATTCAGACATTCAAGTGTAACTACACAAAAAAAAATATAAAAAAACTAGTTGCATCAATGGACTCTGACTCCAACTTGGCAGTACCAAGCTTCTGGAGTAAATTTAACATTGCAGATGCCATCAGCTATGCTAGAAGTGCATGGAATGAAGTGCCCCAATCAACATTAAATGCAGGCTGGGGAAAGTTATGGACTTCTGTAGTTAATTCTTTCACTGGTTTTCCCTTGCTTGAGAGTCAGGTTCAGGAAATTGTTCAGCTGGCAAGGAGATTACCAGGTGATGGTTTTGAAGATATGAATGAAGATGATGTGAATGAACTCTTAGAAGATGATGATGATGAAGACAGGAGTCCAGAGGAAATGTTGGCAGAGTTCGATGCACAGATGCAAGGGAGGGAGATAACAGAAGATGAAGAAGAACCTGAAGAAAAAGAGTTAACATTGCAGCAGTTACGTGAGCAGTTCCATATTATTGGTAAAGTTGCAGACTTTTTCACTGAAGAGGATCCTGACAAAGCTAGAAGCAGGGCTTTGAAACGGGGTCTAGACCAGCTGATGATGCCTTACTGTCAGCTGTATAATGTAATGCAGAATAAAAAAGCCCAGAGATCCATTACAGAATTTATGCACACTGCAATACAACCATCGACTTCAGCACCAGAACCTCTACCATCCACTTCTACCGACAACCAACAAGCATCCACCTCAGCCCAGTAGGGCCACACCATCCATATCCACTCTTCACTACCATCCACAAACATCATTACCCACAATTTAAGGTAAGAAATACTATTATTTCTATTGCATTTGTAGTCTTAAGCAGTAATAGATTATGACAATGCACTACAATTACATATCCACCTCAGCTCAGTAGGGCCACACCATCCATATCCACTCTTCACTACCATCCACAAACATCATTACCCACAATTTAAGGTAAGAAATACTATTATTTCTATTGCATTTGTAGTCTTAAGCAGTAATAGATCATGGCAATGAACTAAAATTACATATTCGCCTTCAATTTTTGCAAGATATGTTGGCCTAAAAAAACTTGTTTGGCTTTTTGGGGACTCTCAGACACGTAACCCTATTTTTCCCATAAGTTCTGTTAATTATTTAAGACGAAATTATCTAACACGACTTTTTCAGGAACGTAACTATCGTGCTAAATGACGTCCTACTGTATATCTGTAATATATCTTCCATTCTATTAAATGAGACCAAGAAAACGAGAATACAACCATAAATAGCATAAAAAATAGACTGCAAAGTCGCTGTTTTAAACCAAAAACACGGTCAGAGTTTTTTTTTCCTCATTACGCACTGTGTGGTGCAGGATTTTTTTTTATACTGAGCACACTCACCGCACAGACTCATTCTCTCACATATAGGCCTACCAGCCTGTTTCCGCCCGATTTGAGGGCGCTAGAATTTAGGCGTACTAGTACGTCAATAACCCTGGTGCATAAGCTGTACTTATACAGCGAAAACCCTGAAAGGATTAAGAGGGACGTTTAAAAGGGGATAAGAAAAGCTAAACAGGACTATGAAATTAAAGTTAGTAGGGATTGAAAAACTAACCCCAAAAGTTTTTTCCAGGTATATAGAACAAAAGTTAAGAGATAAGATAGGTCCCCTTAAAAATAACTCTGGGAATTTTACTGACAAGGAGAATGATATGTGCTCTATTTTTTAATATTATTTTCTCTCAGTTTTAACACACGAAGACACTAATAATATCACAGTAATTAATTTTTATAGTGGCCCTGAAGAAGATAAATTATGTAATATCACAGTCACTAGTGAAATGGTTATGAAACAAGTAGACCGACTGAAACAAAATAAATCGCCAGGTCCTGATGAGCTTTTTGCAAGGGTTCTTAAGGAATGCAGAATGGAACTCTGTGAACCATTAACTAACGTTTTTAATTTATCTCTTCAAACAGGTGTAGTGTCTGATATGTGGAAGATGGCTAATGTAATTCCTATTTTTAAAGCAGGGGACAAGTCAATACCGTCAAATTACCGCCCAATAAGCCTGACCTCAATTGTAGGCACATTACTAGAGTCAATTATAGCTGATAATATAAAAAACCATCTGTATAGGCATAATTTGATTAATGATACTCAACATGGATTCACGAGGGGCGATTCCTGCCTAACTAATTTATTAACTTTCTTCAGTAAGGCTTTTGAGGCCGTTGATCATGATAAAGAATTCGATGTTATTTATTTGGATTTTAGTAAGGCTTTTGATAGAGTACCACATCAGAGACTGTTAAAGAAAGTGGCTGCTCATGGCACTGGGGGAAAAGTGCTGTCATGGATCGAGTCATGGCTCACCAATAGGAAGCAGAGAGTGTACATAAATGGGGTTAAATCTGAGTGGGGATCTGTAACAAGTGGCATTCCGCAGGGATCGGTTTTAGGCCCGTTGTTGTTTATAATATATATAAATGATCTTGACGAGGGAATTACTAGTGATATGAGCAAATTCGCTGACGACATGAAGATAGGCAGGATAATCGATTCAGACGTAGATGTCTCGGAACTCGGAGGATTTAGACAAACTAAATTCGTGGTCAGAAAAGTGGCAGATGCAGTTCAATGTAGATAAATGCAAAGTTCTAAAGCTCGGGAATGTTCATAACCCTAGCACCTACCATAAGAACATAAGAAAGGAGAAACACTGCAGCAGGCCTGTTGGCCCATACTAGGCAGGTCCTTCACAATCCATCCCACCAACAGAACATTGGCTCAACACAATTTTCAATGCTACCCAATAAATAAGCTTTCATAATTCTATTTACTCATGTGCAAGTCCCACTCAAATCCAACCCCTCTCACTCATGAATTTGTCCAACCTAAATTTGAAACTACCCAAGGTCCTAGCTTCAATAACCCTACTAGGTAGACTGTTCCACTCATCAACTACCCTATTTCCAAACCAATACTTTCCTATATCCTTTCTAAATCTAATTTGAATCCATTATTGTGGGTTCTCTCTTGGAGAGATATCCTCAAGACCTTATTTATATCCCCTTTGTTAATACCCATTTTCCACTTGTATACCTCAATCATGTCTCCCCTCATTCTTCTTCTTACAAGTGAATGTAATTTATGGGTGGAAAAATAAACACATAAGCAGTATAATGTGATCCTTTATTGACAGCATTTTTTCCACGTAGTGGGCTTTATCGAGTCACAAACAGATCTGTTTGTGACTCGATAAAGCTCACTACGTGGGCGAAACGTTGTCAATAAAGGATCACATTATTCTGCTTATGTATTTATTTTTCCATTGTGTCGGTATTTTATACCATTTATTTCCATCGTAATTTAACCCTTTGACTGTCGGAGACCCCTTTCTGAAACTGTCATTCTATGTCAGGAAATATTCGAAAAAAAAAATTATTTTTTCTTATCAAAATGTTAAGATTACTTTTCTGATTGTTTTTATCCTAAAAGCAGATTTTTGCCATCAATACTTACCGAGATATGGAGGTGTAAAGTTGGCAGAAAATGAGCCGCGTATGGCAACATCGGCGAATGCCACTCACTCGGTAAACATTTGTTTACTTCCATTCGTAGATTTCTTGTTTTTTTCACTATTTTCTTTTTGTACGTAACTTATGTGGCCTGTGAGACCAAGGTAAGGTGCAATGTATATACAGTGGACTCCCGAGTTTCGAAAGGTTCTTACTTCGTAAACATCGTGTTTCGTAAGCTTTTTACGACTTCGAGAATCGTAAAACCGCTTGTGTTTCGTAACGTATTAGACCTGTCCGCCTGCTCCGCGCCTGCGCGGGACGCAGGACGCCGCCAGTGAAGCGTTGTTTACCATTGAGAGAACATTACCTAGCGCGCTCTTTCAAACATTCACACTACATTTGGTGTTTTTTTTGGTGCTTTAGTGATTGTCACTGTGAAATAAGTCACCATGGGTCCAAAGAAGCTTCCTAGTGGCACCCCTGTGGTAGCATTCATGGAGGGAGTGTAGCATTCATGCAGGGAGTGTAGCAGGCATGCAGGGAGTTTAGCATTCATGCAGGGAGTTTAGCATTCATGCAGGGAGTGTAGCAGCCATGCAGGGAGTTTAGCAGGTATGCAGGGAGTGTAGCATTCATGCAGGGAGGTTAGCATTCATGCAGGGAGTGTAGCAGCCATGCAGGGAGTTTAGCAGGTATGCAGGGAGTTTAGCATTCATGCAGGGAGTGTAGCATTCATGCAGGGAGTGTAGCATTCATGCAGGGAGTGTAGCAGGCATGCAGGGAGTATAGCAGGCATGCAGGGAGTGTAGCATTCATGCAGGGAGGTTAGCATTCATGCAGGGAGTGTAGCATTCATGCAGGGAGTTTAGCATTCATGCAGGGAGTGTAGCAGCCATGCAGGGAGTTTAGCAGGTATGCAGGGAGTGTAGCATTCATGCAGGGAGGTTAGCATTCATGCAGGGAGTGTAGCAGCCATGCAGGGAGTTTAGCAGGTATGCAGGGAGTGTAGCATTCATGCAGGGAGTTTAGCATTCATGCAGGGAGTGTAGCATTCATGCAGGGAGTGTAGCATTCATGCAGGGAGTGTAGCAGGCATGCAGGGAGTGTAGCATTCATGCAGGGAGTGTAGCATTCATGCAGGGAGTGTAGCATTCATGCAGGGAGTGTAACATTCATGCAGGGAGTGTAGCATTCATGCAGGGAGTGTAGCAGGCATGCAGGGAGTGTAGCAGGCATGCAGGGAGTGGGGATTTCCCTTCGTAGAGGCTGAAGAATTCCTCCCCCAACAAGTGTTTAATTGTGATGAAACAGGCCTGTTTTGGAAGAAAATGCACAAGAGGACCTTCATTACTCATTACTCTATCTTCCAGATGCCTGCAACTCTTCAATAAAGGTAAGTAAATGTATATATATATATTGTTTTTAATTATTTTATATGTGAATATTTTTTTGTGGAACGGATTAATTGTATTTACATTATTTCTTATGGGAAATAATGGTTCGAATTTCGAAAACTTCGTGTTAAGTACTAGCTCCTGGAACGGATTAATTACGATACTCGGGGGTCCACTGTATATACATTCGTTGTATCCAACACAATAATAGCATAAACATTAGTATCTTTATATTGTTTACAAAACTTGTTTACACAAACCAACAATACAAAAAAATCTTTATTACTAATGTTCTATAATATATATACAAATGTGCAGTCACTGGACATGTTCATAGACGTTCTGCAGCTTGTGGAACTCTTTGAAACATGGTTCCATGCACAGTGGTGTTTTACATTCCTCACACATAAAACGAGTGTCTCTGCATTTTTGTGGGTGTTTTTTTTTTGTATATGCACAGACAAAACATCTCTTCTGAGCAGTTTTCTTCAAAGTAGCAGCAGGCAGTTGTGTTAGGTAGTTATCCTAGGTTGATGGTCGTCTGGGTCGTCATTCCTTCCTTCCTACATTCCTTCTTACCTACCTACCTACCTTCTTTCCTTTCTTCCTTCCTTCCTTCCTTCCTACCTACCTTCCTACCTACCTACCTACCTTCCTTCCTTCCTTCCTTCCTTCCTTCCTTCCTTACTTCCTTCCTTACTACCTTTCATCTCGTCCTTCCTTTCTCCCTTCTGTTTTCTATATATACACACATAGTCACTGGACACGTGCCTAGAACTGCTATATGCTTCTGGAAGCTGGTTGTTGTGTCTGGGTCATCATTCCGACCTTCCTTCCTTCCTACATTCCTTCTAACCTTCCTTCCTTTCATCTCGTCCTTCCTTTATTCCTTCCTTCTGGTTTCTATATATACGCATATATAATCACTGAACACTTCATAGAATTGCTATTAGCTTCTGGAAGCTGGTTGTTGTTTCTGGGTCGTCATTCCTGCTTTCCTTCCTGCCTTCCTTCCTTCCCTCCTTACTGCCTTCCTTCCTACCTTCCTTCCTGCCTTCCTTCCTACCTTCCTTCCTGCCCTCCTTCCTACCTTCCTTCCTGCCTTCCTTCCTACCTTCCTTCCTACCTTCCTTCCTACATACCTTCCTTCCAACCTTCATTCCTTCCTTCCTACATTCCTTCCTTCCTACATTCCTACCTACCTACATACCTTCCTTTCTATACCGTCCTTCCTTCTATTCATCTCCTTCCTTCCTTTTGGTTTCTATATATACGCATATATAGTCACTGGACAGTTCATAGAACTGATAATAGGGTCTGGAAGCTGGTTGTTGTGAGTGTGTGGACTGGGTCGTCATTCCTGCTTTCCTTCCTGCCTTCCTTCCTTCCCTCCTTCCTGCCTTCCTTCCTACCTTCCTTCCTGCCTTCCTCCCTCCTCCTTCCTACCTTCCTTCCTGCCCTCCTTCCTCCCTTTTCCTTCCTGCCCTCCTTCCTACCTTCCTTCCTGCCCTCCTTCCTACCTTCTTCCTTTACCTTCCTTCCTACATACCTTCCTTCCAACCTTCATTCCTTCCTTCCTCCCATTCCTTCCTTCCTACATTCCTACCTACCTACATACCTTTCTTTCATACCGTCCTTCCTTCTATTCATCTCCTTCCTTCCTTTTGGTTTCTATATATACGCATATATGTCACTGGACAGTTCATAGAACTGATAATAGGGTCTGGAAGCTGGTTGTTGTGAGTGTGTGGACTTATAAATATGCTGAGTCAGGGTGCGGCTGCTGTCAAAATAACATATTATACCACCACTCTCCACCCTCACTGCCTTGTCAACACCCATGGGGTTCCATGCTCTTCTTCCCCAAGTCCTTCCTACCTACTTACGTACCTACTTAGTACCTACTTACGTACCTACTTACTACCTACTTACTTTACCTACTTACCTGCTTGCTTACCTACTTGCTTGCTTACCTACTGGCCTACCTACCTACCAACCTATTGTTCTATGATATACACATATATAATGACTGGATACTCCATCAACTTCACTTAGCGCTTGAAGCTGTGTGTGTGTGGGGGACATCTAAATTTGCTGTCAGGGTAAGGCAGCTGTCAAAATGACATATTATACCATTACTCACCACCCTCACTGCTGTCAACCTGTCAACACAAAAGGGGGACCCATGTCTTCTCCCCCACAACTTCCTTCCTAGCTTCCTTTCTTCCTTTTGTACTTATTTCCTTCCTTTCTTACTTATTTCCTTCCTTCCTTCCTCTCATCTCTTCCTTCCTGCCTTCCTTTCTTCCTTCATTCATTCCTTCTTTTTTTTCTTCCTTCCTTTCTTACTTCTTTTGTTCCTTCCTTCCTCTCATCTCTCCTTCCTTTCTTACTTCTTTCCTTCCTTTCTTTCCTCCTTCCTTCTTTCCTTCCTCTCATCTCTTCTTTCCTTCCTTCCTCTCATCTCTTCTTCCTTCCTTCCTCTCATCTTCTTTCCTTCCTTCCTCCATCTCTTCTTTCCTTCCTTCCTCTCATCTCTTCTTTCCTTCCTTCCTCTCATCTCTTCCTTCCTTCCTTACTTTCTTTCTTTCTTCTTTTCCTTCTGGTATCCTGGGCATTGCTTTCGGTCACAAACTCCTCAAAACCATGAAATTCATCTTCAGAGACACTTCCATCTGTGTTAGAGCTATCACTGGGGAAGAGAAGAGTCCCAGATTCGCCAGGGAGTCTGGTATTTCTTACCGCTAGACATGTTGAACATGGACTACTGAAATGGCTTTCCCACAATGCACTATGGCTGCCCGATTATTTTTATACTGCGCACACTGACCACACAGACCCATTCTCTCACATGTGGGCCTACCAGCTTTCTCCCACTTGATTTGAGGCCGCTAGAATTTAGGCGTATAAATGTCCGAAACATTGGCTCGTAAGACGTATATATACGTCGAAACAGTCAAAGGGTTAAGGGTCTTCAATCTTTCTTCATATGGAAGATTTCTAATGCTATGTGTTAATTTAGTCATTCTACACTGAATGTTCTCTAATGAATTAATATCCATTCTGTAATATGGAGACCAGAACTGAGCTGCGTAATCTAGGTGAGGCTGAAGATTTGGACACATGCAACATATGGGATCTTATTAAGGAACGTTGCCTACCCAGGGCTTCATCAGTCAATACAAAGCAGAAAGATGTAAGGAGAGGGGATTGATGGACTGAACCATCGACTCCAGGCTGAGGGACTGATGACCTCAAACTACTACTCTCCTTACACCTTTCTGCTTTGTATTGGACTGATGAAGCCACTGTGTGCGAAACGTTTCCTTAATAAATATTCCCATATGTTGCATAAGTGTCTCAATCTTCAACTTGTGATTTTCAAAACCATTGGTCACTACCTCTACTTGTGTGGGCGAAATGTTGACAATAAAGTATCACATACTGGTGCATCTGACTATACGTCTGCCCTGCTGCCAGACGCACATTCATAAGTCAGTGGTTGTATGTCGCGCAGGTCGTAAGTCGGATGGTAGGTGTATTTCCTTCCTTTCTTCTTATATCATCGCTAATGGTTTCAAATTAATAAGTTTATTTAGGTACACATACACATAAATACAGTTACATAAATGTTCATACATAATACGATATGTGTAAATTACCTAAGATAACCCAAAAAATGTTAGACAAAGTGACTTATTTCCATGAGTGTCCTTGATTTCCACTGGGGTGCTTGATTTCCATTAGGGTCTTTTATTTTCAATGCGGTCCTTGATTTTCATTGTTTGTCTCTGTGTACTGAATGGTTCTTCAGTTTTCTTGTGATTGGAAGTATTTTTGTCTTTGAATGTCACTCAGTTTAGTTGCACCAGAACATTTGCAGGACACTATCACACATATGAGTCACATACAATACGTAAACTGGACCTAACTGGCTGTGTTCTCTTTCTACCCAGTTTCAATGCATGAAAGTGGCTGTGGCTACAGCTAAGAGATAAAATATTGATTCACGATGGCGTTTTCATGAATTTTTTTTTTTTTATACACATCGCCGTTTCCCACCAAGGCAGGGTGGCCCGAAAAGAAAACTTTCATCATTCACTCCATCACTGTCTTGCTAGAGGTGTGCTTATACTACAGTTATAAAACTGCAAAATTAACACTACTCCTTCCAGAGTGCAGGCACTTGTACTTCCATATTAAAAATATTTTATGTTAATAAGATACATTTGTACTGCCCATGAAAGAATTCACATTGGGTGAACTACAAAACATTAATTGTGAAAGTTGAAGATGCTTGTAACTTCATTCTGAACACAGATCCAAACACTGAATGAGACATCAGAGTCAGGCAGGCATTACAAAATGATATTACAAGCTATTAACATATGTATGCTGATAAAAAGAAGAAAAAAATGTGCAAACTACAGTGGTCCCTCGGTTTTCGCCAAAAATTCGTTCCAGAATGCTGCTCAAGTGCCATTACCGAACGAATTTACTTCCTTAAGAAATAATGTCACGTAGGTTAGTCTATTTCAGACCCCCAAAAGTACACTTGCACAGCACTTACGAAAATACACTTACATAAATGTTCGAGTTTGGAGATGCACGAAAACCGAGGGACCACTGTACATTGTTCAACAATTTTTCAAAAAAAATATGATCTTTTTCTTTACTGTAAGTATAGTACATTGTTAAAATACTACTGTAATAAAAATCTTTAGTACAGTGGACCCCCGGTGTTCGTCCTGCTCGAAACTCGCCCTTTTATGTAAGTGTATGTTTTAAAATGCTTTTATAAGTGTATTTTTGGGGTCTAAAAGGACTAGTCTACTTTATATTATTCCTTATAAGAATAAATTCGTTTGGTAATATGTGCACTTTGAACAGCATTCTGGAACGAAAAATAACAACGGGGGTCCACTGTAAATCACCACCACCAGATGTAGACCAAACAAGATGTAAACTTTGCCAGTTGGATTATTGTCACACCCCTGCGTCATTATGTACTGGAGTGCGATAAAATTAATGAATTCAGAGACTACTCATTCAGAAATGTTCAAGATATGTCAAAGTATTTTATCCCAGTGGTATATTACAGACCATTCTGAAAAAATACCCTGACTTTGCTCCCTGTAAATAAAGCATTGACACATGTGTGTGTGTGTGTGTGTGTGTAGTACATGTGTGTATGTGTATGTGTGTATGTATATACATGTATGCGTGTGTATGTGTATATGTATATGTGTGTGTGTGTGACCCAACAATTAAAATTTGCACCAATAACTCATTACAGTTGTGGCTGGGTGTAGACTAATAGATTGCTCATTGCTTTATAATTTGTTCATGAGTGCAACCATGTACAGGCGTAAGTAAATTTACTTACATGATTCATTACCTTGTAACTAGTGAATTAATTACCATTGTACCTTGTTCAGCTATCAAAACTTTGGGGCCCAGTCTCTGGACCCTATATATACCTCTGTAATCTGCAAATACCTTTGTAACTTGTCATGATTGTGACCATCTGAGTTCATTACCTTTGTAACTTGCTCAGCTATCAAACTTTGAGGTCCAGTCCCTGGACCCATTATGTACCTCTCTGTAATCTTTTGACTACCGCCCACAGGATGGGTATGGGGTGCATATAAAGATATCCAAATAAACTGTACTATTTTTTCGTTTTTATCTTCAGTAATTTCTTTATTTGCAAGAGCTTCAAGAGTTTCCTGAGTTGATTGGTACTAAGCAAACAGCTAAATATTTTTGTGGGTTTGATGCATTTACTCATATTGTTGGAATGCATTACATTAAAACATTACAGCGGGGACCCCAGATTCGGTATCCGTGGTTTCAGTCATCCATGGTTTACCCTAGCCGAAAATAACCCTTAATTTTGCTTTAATCTTCAAAGTGCAAAAGAAGTGATGCAAGCAGTTCTTCAAAGCCTAAGAGAAGCCATGAAATGCTTCCCATCTGTGTAAAATGCTAATTCTAGACTTATTTTGCATAATTTACAAATAAACTTTATCATAGATGTGTACATAAACAAAAAATGACTTATATAAGGGGTTGCAACTATCTACAGTTTGGTATCCAGGGTAGGTATTGGAACACATCACCGGAATTACGGGGCTACTGTAAAATACAGTGGAACCCCGGTTAGCGAAAAAATTCATTGCAGAAGCCTGCTCAAGTGCCATTACCGAAGCAATTTTTTCCTTAAGAAAAATGTCATTTAGGTTAGTCTATTTCAGCCCCCCCAAAAAAACACTTCCAAAAAGCACTTACAATTTTTAAATTAATTTCACTTTTTGGTGTTCTTAAAACCCGGGGGTTTCCCCTTTCCTACCCCTTTATCAGTACAGTATTACATATACGGTAAAAAATTTTTTTTTGACACTCATTAACTGCACTATGCAAGGAAAAGCTGTATTCAGATATTTGGAAATGGACTTATAAGCAGATGTCTATAAAAAAAAGAACGGGGAAACCCTAGAAATAACGAGGGAAAAAGGTGAGCGGAGCACTGAGGAATCTGTGGAAGAAAAAAGGGGAACATATAAATATGGGTACCAATGCTCATATGGATGTGATGAAAAGGATGGAGAATGTTGCAACAAGGAGAAGGTTGGGGGTGGAGATGTTTTAACTGGGGGCACTGTATGGGTGAATATTGAAGGGTGGGGTTACTAAAAGTATTATGCATAGGACTTGGGGGGGTTTGAGATGCTTTGGACATTAAGAGAAAAAAGAAACAAAAAAAAATGACTTGGAGGGTGCATAAATCTGTAGTGGTAGGAAGGTAGGGGCAAAACCCAGGAAAGGTTTGGGGGGAAGGGAAAGGAGGTTTTTTGTATGTGAGGGGGTTTGACTTCCAGCAAGCATGCGTGGGGGTGTTAGATGAAGAGTGGGGAAAAAGGTTTTTTTAACTTAAATTTCTGTTGGAGTGTGAGCAAAGTAAAAATTTTAATGCGATTCAGGGGAAAACCCGGGTTTGCTGAAATTGAGTTCTGAAGGTGGCAAGTACAGTACCTCGCTCTGAAGGAGGGGTGTTGATACATTGCAGTTTTTAATTGTAGAGTCAGCACATCTCTGGGAAGGAAAAGTGATGATGTGAATGACAATGAACGTGTTTTTTTTTTCGGGGTAACCATGCCTCGGTGGGGGGCGGCTGATGTTTAAAAAAAAAAGACCAAAATTTTGTCATCTGGTCAGAACAAGTTCAAGTAGGCAGATGCACTGGGGGGACCATTGATTGTGAAGAGCAAAGAGCTAAGAAACTTCCCTGGAAAGGGACTCTAGCATCAACAGGTTTAGTTTAGAGGGTTAAACCCAAAGATAGGGAAACATACTAGTGTCTGTTACTAAGATAAGACTTTATTGTTCTAATTTTAATGCAAAAAGTTGTGGTTTTCTGTAATAAAAAAATTAAAAGGGCTATGAAGAGGCCCCGAGAATATTCATTATTTTCAAAAACTGGATAAAATAATCCCCATTTTTTTCAATTGAATCATTTGTACTTTTCTTGGCCTGAAACCAAACTGGCAAGAATTGAGTATTTGGGGCACTAAGAAAAAGGGAAACTTGCT